>CAUYON010178341.1:0-31929 GCA_963573935.1 Arctocebus calabarensis
TAGTCCCAGCTACTCGGGAGGCTGAGGCAAGAGAATCACTTAAGCCCAAGAGCTGGAGATTGCTGTGAGCTGTGATGCCACAGCACTCTACCCAGGGCGATAAAGTGAGACTCTGTCTCTACAAAAAAAAAAAAAGTCCAGGGGCCAAAACAGCACGTCCATCCTCGCCTCTCCCTCCCAGCGCCTCACCTGTACTTTTACAGAGTTTCCCGTGATACGGCGTGCACGGCTGCCTTCTCATGTCCGGCAGGCAGCATCTTGCGTTTCTTTGGCCAGGACAGAGTAGGGGCCTAAAGACTGTGAGAGCAAAGTGAGGGCTGGGCCTGCTGAGCTACAACAGAGGCTGAGGAGGGGAAAGACGAAATCATAAAAAAACAAGCGGCACTGAAACGTGACCCAAGTCTTACAGGGAGTGGGAAAAGAAATAAGGCCAAATAAGGACCTCAGGGAAGTCGAGGTGAATGATGCAGGGTTGGGGAACAGGAAAGCAGAGGGAGCAATATGGTCAAAGAGGGAACTTCAAGCCCTCTTGGGCTGGAGCACAGGGATGAGCTAGAAGGGGTACGAACGAAGGCTAGAGGACCTTTCAGTCACTGCTCACCGTCACCGCCAGCAGCCATTCCGCTGGGCCCTGAGCCTCAGCAGTAAACCCCACCAAAGCTTGTACTCTCATGGGGCTACATCCTAAAAGGGGGATACAGTCAATATGTAAGATAAATGCTAAGAGGGTGAAGAATAAAATTAAAGGAAGAAGTGGATTAAAGAGGGCCGGGAGAGAGTGGGAAGGCTTCTGACTGCAGAGGAAACGGCCAGGGAGGCCCTCGGGGAGGAGACAGCCTTGGAGGGGAGACCTGAAGAAGGAGGGTGAATGAGCCCTGTGGGATGGGACCTGGGGCCCTCTAGGGACGCAGGACAGCAAGTCCGCAGCCCTGAGGCAGCTGCAGATCTGTAAGGGTCCAGGAGGCCAGTGTGGGGAAACTGAAGCAGAAATACACCAGGAGACGGTGAGGCCATGAGGCCACGCCAGGCAGGGTTTCATAGCCCATTGTGAGCTTGGTCCTTCCCACTAAATGAGAAGTGTGGAAGGTTATTGAGCACGTGAGTGGCAACACCTATATGGCCACTTTGTTAAGAAGAGATTGAAGAAAGAATAAGGGTAAAAGCAGGGAAACCGCCAAGGAGCTGGTAGTCCACAGTAGAGATGACAGTGGCAGGGCCAAGGCGGCATCAGTGAAGGAGGAAACGAAAATGGCCAGATTCTGTATATATTTTGAAGGAAGAGACAAGATTTCAAGATGATTTCAACAAGATGAGAGAAAGAGGATAATCAGGGATAATTCTAAGTATTTTTGTCTAGAAAAATGGGGTTAACCCAAATATCCAACACAATCCTAAAAAATAAAAAGAAATGTAGAGGCATAAAATCACCAGAGTTCAGGTTATACTACAAATCTATAGTGATCAAAACAGCAGGGTAATGGCATAAAAATAGAGACTTAGATGCATGGAGAAGAACAGGGACTCTGGAGAGGAAAGCTGTTGGGGGTGGGGAATCCAGTTCCTTGAACCCAGTTGACCTGATTCAATGACTCAGCTGAGCTCTAAAGTTCAACCGAGGCACAGTGGAAATTGTAAGCAAAAATGAGTGGAAACAGAAAATAAACTGGAGCAGCACAGGCAGCGTGAATAGAGAGCGAGTCTCCAGGTAACAAAGAGAACTTTTATTTAAGAACAAAGAGAAAGTTGAGAGCCCTTCCAAGGAGAGTTGGCAGTGAGTCCCTACCACGGAGAAGAAGCGATGGAGATGGAGAAGGGACAGCAATGGCAGTACAGAGAACCAAACAAACACCCTCTTTCCCTCTGTTCCAAATTGGCTGCGAGTTCTTCATTGGCCTCTCTGCCCCTCCAGGCAGCATTGCCCTTTTCTATTGGTCCTGGGTTACCTAGGTTACCTCACACCCACATTCTCGTGTGCCCTCCAGACTTCCTGGTCCAACAGGCCAGGCTTTCCTCCCATCCCCTGGAAGCCCCTTTTCTGTGTCCCTTTTCAAAACCAGTCCCATATCACCATCTGATCTTTGATAAACCAAACCAAACACTGGGGAAAAGAATCCCTATTTAATAAATGGTACTGGGAGAACTGGTCAGCCACATGTCAGAGACTGGGAAACTGGACTACACTTCTCACCACTTACAGAAATTAACTCACAGAGGATACACAACTTAAACCTAAGGCATGAAACTATGAAAACTCCAGAAGAAAGAGTGAAGAAGACCCCAAAGGCAATGGCAGCAACAAGAAAAATAAATAAGTGGGACCTGATCAAGTTAAAAAGTTTCTGCACGGCTTAGGATGCAATCAGCAAAGCAAAGAGACACCTTCAGAAAAGGAGAAGATATTTGCATGCTATGAATCTGACAAAGGGCTAATAACTAGAATCTGTAAAGAACTCAGAGAGTCAATAAGAAAAGAGTAAACTTGGCTCAGCACCTGTTAGCTCAGCGGCTACAGCGCCAGCCACATACACCAAAGCTGGTGGGTTCAAACCCAGCACAGGCCTCCCAAACAACAACGAAAATTATAACCAAAAAATAGTTGGGTGTTGTGGCGGGCACCTGTAGTCCCAGCTCCTTGGGAGGCTGAGGCAAGAGAATTGCTTAACCCAAGAGTTGAAGGTTGCTGTGAGCTGTGACACCATGGCACTCTATCTAGGGTGACATAATGAGACTCTGTCCCCCCCCAAAAAAAAGAAAGAAAGAAAGAAAGAAAACAAAACAACCCCACTGAAAACTTGGCAAGAGACATGAACAGAATCTTTTCTTGCAAGGACAGTTGAATGGCCAACACGTCATGAAAATATGCTTATCATCTCTAATTAGAGTAATGCAAGTCAAAAAACTTTGAGATATCACCCACCCTCACTGAGAACAGCCCACATCACAAAGTCCCAGAGCAACAGACGCTG
Source organism: Arctocebus calabarensis (assembly GCA_963573935.1). Classification (NCBI taxonomy): domain Eukaryota; kingdom Metazoa; phylum Chordata; class Mammalia; order Primates; family Lorisidae; genus Arctocebus; species Arctocebus calabarensis. The sequence continues at coordinate 2,967 of CAUYON010178341.1, forward strand.
GTGTGGGTGCGGAAGAAGGGAACACTCCCACACTGTTGGTGGCACTGCAAACTAATACAGCCTCTGTGGGAAGAAGTATGGAGAGTCCTCAAAGAACTAAAAGTAGACCTTCCATTTGCTCCCGCAATCCCATTACTAGGTAGCTGCTCAAAAGAAAAAAGTCATTTTTTCTATGTCATAAGGACATATGCACACAAATGTTTATAGTAGCCAAATCTACAACTGCAAAGATATGGTAACAACCCAAGTACCCTCAAATACATGAACGGATTAACAGATTTTGGTATAGGTACATCTTCGAATACTGTTACCATAAAAAGAAATGGAAGTTTTGTATCCTTTGTTACAACTTGGATGGATTTGGAGAACATTTGCTCAAATGTGGCAAGAGTGGAAAAACGTACTCAATACTAATATGAAACGCATAGATTCACAACAACATGGTCACATGAGAGAAAAGCTCAAGTAAATTCTAGAAGCAGGGAGAAGAGGAGGGAGGTTGGTGGGTTCCCACCCTGTGGGACAACGTGCAGAGCACACTTCCCAGGTGAAGGACGGGACTGCAACTTGGACTTTGCCTTACAAATGCAAACACTGCAACCTCACTGCAAGCACCTGCACACTAATCTGAAATTTTAAAAAATGACTTTAAGACAAAGAGAAAAATAGGCTTAGCATTTTCTGAAATTATGAAGAGGAGCAGGTTTGCGGTAGAAGTTCAGGAGTTCAGTCCTGGACACACTACATTTGAGATGAATGAGAAGCATTTCTCAAGAATGTGGTCCGGGGACCAACTGCTTCTGAACCAGATGTTTGTTCTTCGTACCAACCCTGGGCTTCACCCCAGGATTAATCAGGTGATTTTGATGCGCACTGAAGTCTGCGAACCACTGCTTGGAGGAGGAAAGGATTAAGTTCTGAGGACATCTGACCTCCTGACATAAACAAAATTCCTGGAGCTGAAGGAAATCTCTGTCAGACTGTCACTAGAAATTATAACAACGCCACTGACCGGCCAACCATGATGTCCAACATTCCACAAACCTGGCAAACAACCCCCACCCATTTATTTACTTAACAAGTAGTATTTCAACTTTCTCTCTGCACTAAGCAATAGGGTGGTGAACAAGATAGGAATTATTCATTTATTAGGAAGTTTTTAGGGCTCGGCGCCTGTGGGTCAACAGGCTAAGGTGCCAGCCATGTACACCTGAGCTGGCAGGTTTGAATCCAGCCCGGGCCCGCCAAACAGCAATGAGGGCTGCAACCAAAAAAAAAAAAAATGGCTGGGCATTGTGGTGGGCGCCTGTAGTCCCAGCTACTTGGGAGGCAGAGGCAAGAGACTCGCTTGAGCCCAAGAATTGCAGGTTGCTGTGAGCTGTGATGTCACAGCACTCTATCCAGGGGGACAGCTTGAGGCTCTGTCTCAAAAAGAAAAAAAAAGAAATTTTTATTTTCCTGTACCAAAATATGTGAAAATAATGGAGATTAATAGTAAAATAGGATCTGTGTACTTAGAATATTGGTTTCAGCAAATATGAGAATTACATAGGATCAAAAACTAAGAGGTTCTGATAACAATAGCACCTAACATTTGTATCTTGCTACTTCTCTGAGTTTAGAAACATCCCCGATCAAAGGGTGTTGGCACAGGTGAGCTTCACGCTCAGATGACCCAGGTCCCAGTTGTTATTTCCTTGCCTGGAGTCATATTCTAGGTAAGCTAAAAAAAAAAAAAATGTTTCCTGATGGCTGCTTTCAAAGTACTTTCAGTTCATAGGCTGAAATCAGGGCACTGTAGACGTGAATAAATGCTAACCCTTATTTAAAACAATGAAGTTCAAACACACATTTAGAATAGAGATCAGATTTCACTGTCAGAACTCCTTAGACTTTTTCTGCTACTTAGAGATCTACCATAAACCCTTGCAGGCTACGACTCTCCTAATAGCAGCCCAACGGGCACGTGTAGGTTCCTGTCCTTGGTAAATAAATTTAATTAGCATGATGTCATAAAGTTTACCAGAAAGCAGGGTTTTTTTCTTCCCCAGCATGTTAGCTGGCACCTTTTGCTAAAACAAAGGAGCCAACCACCTGCACCTCTAAGCACAGATTAAACAAAAGGGCCGGTGTTCAGAGGCTGCCTGTACTGGCTGGTGGTTCAGAGGCTGCCTGTACTGGCTGGTGGTCCCAGGGGCAGTCTGCGCAGGCTTCACATCCGGGGTCTTTCCATGACCAAAGGGGCACACCAGCAAGTATGTTTATAAAGAGAGGGCGTCATTCTCCTGAATAAAGTTGGATTTCTATCTTTAATAAAGGATAAAGGAGCCCTTTCTGGGCAGCGCCTATGGCTCAAAGGAGTAGGGTGCTGGCCCCATATACCACAAGTGCTGGGTTCAAACCCAGCCACAGCCAAAAAAACTGCAAAAAAAAAAAAAAAAAGGAGCCCTTTCTACCATATTTTTATAAGGAAGCAGGATTATAAAATACGCCAGAGGCCAAGGGTTTTAAATGTGTTTTTGAGCATCTTCCTTAAAAATCAGTATTTTTATTTCCATGTGGGAAATGTTTTTAAAAATTCACATTATTCAAGTATCCTGATCCAGTAAAATATAAGGAATTTTTATTATGAGAAATTGAATATCACATCCATTACTATGATATAAAAAGGTCAATAACATCACCACCAAATGTATGAGAAAGAACATTTACTAGGTTTTCTTTATATCCCATATTTCTCAATAAATAAACACAGATTGTCCACAGTCATGGAACAGATCAATGTGATTCAATAATCTGTTATGCCCAGGAAAGTTTATCAACTTCATAATGACCTATTTTATCACTTCAGGAGGTTTAAAAACAGTAAGATCATCTGTCTGACCATGATACGCTGAAAATTTTTCCCTAGAAAGTCTGATGTATTCAAAATTCAAAGATTCCAGAAATACATGACATTTACGAAATTCACTCGAATTTCTGGGCGTGTTAGTTGCACCAGTAAAAGACTTTTCTCCCTAAGAGTTCATCAGAATTTATTCTCTTTGCTGCATTTTCTAAATAAGCATTTTGTGAGCGCATGCCATGAGCCTGAAACCGTGCGAGAAAGAAGCTTGCAGTCTGGAGCTGCGGATCTCAAACCAGAAGCCCCGGGGGGGCCTATTGAAATGGAGAGCGCCAGGCGCATCTCCAGAGTTCCTGACTCAGTAGACCTGACTTAGGGTGAGCATTGCACACCCCCGTTTCCAGGTGTTGCTGGTGGTGCTGGTCTGGAGCTCACACCTGGAGAACCACAATCTAAAGGCCTGAAATGTACTGCATAAGTGTTCTGAAAGAAAGAAACCCGATTCTGTGAAAGAGTAAGGACCCAGTCTCAGAGGGGCGCCTTCCCCTGAAGATGATGTTTGTGTAGAGGTCTGAGGAGGGAGCTACCCCCCCAGGGTCGGGGGAGAGCGTTCCTGCTGCAGGAAGTCGACCCAACATCCTGCAGTCAGGCAGCACTGAGCTCCAGCAGTGACGGGGCCCAGGCGGCTGCAGCGGGGGACACAGGGAAGGCACCCCCGGAAAGGGGGTGGATGAGGAAGGTGAAGAGAGCAAGCAGGAGTCCACCTGCTGTGATAAGGATGTGGGGGCTTTATCTCGAGAGCAATAGAAAGACATTTCAGACGTTAAGCAGGTGAAATGATTAGATGCATTCTAGAAACCCTGATACAGTGTGGAGAATAGGTAGAGCATGCCCAGAGCAGAAGCCAGGAGTCGGAGCAGTGTTCTTGTTGAAGGTAAAGAGAATCAGTGGTGAAAGTCACGGCGGCATTAGCGAGGAGCGAGGTGTGTCAGCAAAGCTCCCACCTCCAGTTCACGCTCATGCTGATGGCCCCGACAACCACTGGCCACCTGTTGTAATTCAGACCATTAGCAATGATCCCAAAGGCTGTCGGGAAAATCAATGGAAGTCTTCATTAGGTGGAAAAGATGGACCGTTTCCCCTCCCAAGGGGCATCGGACTGTGACGATGCAGCAGCCACCCTCCGCAGACACAGAAGTCGCCAGCTGCTCGTGCATGGAGGTTTACTTTACATCGGACTTGCAGCTGCTCCAGGAACGGCTGGTGTGTGGCACACCTGTGTTTACTTTTCCACGGGCTTCTAAAGAAACCTATAAGGCTTGTGTCAGAAAAACAGATGAAAGACTAAGCCATGGGTGAATAAGAAGCGTGACCCAAGTACGGGCTCCACACTCTCCTTTCTGTGCCCAGCCCCACAGAAAGCCCGATCAACTCCATTTTCAAAACCCAACCATTTCTACCCCCGGGTCACAGCCACCACCCCCCTTTGTCTGTACAACTGCACAGCGTCCTAAGCGAGCTGCCCGCTTCCACTCCGCCCTGCAGTCCATTCTCCCTCAGCAGCCAGAATGTCTCCTGATGTCATTCACACCCTCCTGCTTAAACCCTCCAAAGGCTTCTGAAATGAAATGCAAACTCTTTACCACAGTGCCCTCCACTGGGAATGACCTTTGGCCTTTCTAAGCTCAGCTCCACCCACTTTTTCCCTTTTCTCTCCTCAAATATACCAAGCGTGGTCCTGCATCTCATGTGGGACTTGTCCCAGGACATGACAGTTGCATCTCATGTGGGACTTGTCCCAGGACACGACACTTGTATCTCATTCCTGGAACGCTTTCTCCCGGCTCTCCCAATGGCTGGCTCCTTGGCATTATTGGAATTTTAGTTTCATGTTTCATGAAACTCCCCTCTGTAAACTGTCCTCTTCCTAAGCACTGTATCGTGTAATTGTTTTATTATTCTCATAAAACTTATCCCTATAGAAAATTATCATACATCTTTATTTGCTATTTTGTTTTCTTTTGTCATCTATTAGAAAGTAAGTCCCCTCACTGCAGGGGCCTGGGTGGTTCCCTGCACAGCTGTAGCATCTGTTACATTGTCTGTCAGGTAGTAATCCTGCAATAACTTGTTAAAAATGAATAAGCATGTGAGTGGCCAACTTCATAGAACCAAGTCAAGATGTTATTCACACGTGTCACCTGAAATACTGTTTTTTATCAAGAGGCAAAGTGATTATCTACACAATTTTTCTCTGTAATGTTGACACAGTATGCTAGGCTAATTATGTGTAATGATTTTAGTTCTAATCACAATGACCACAACCTGCAATTTACCAGTAGGAAGGCTTCTCCCCTCTAAAAAGAATGGCATCAAGGGTGGGTGCCTGTGGCTCAAAGGACTAGGGCTCCAGCCCCATATACCGAACCCAGCCCCAGCCAAAAACTGCAAAAATAATATTTTCTGGGATTCTCAGACCTCTAAGATGTAAAAGAGTGGGTCTCAAAGTGTCATCAGGGGTGTATTAGAAATGCAAACTCTTGGGAGCCCCCTCAGACTCCCTCAATAGGAAACTTCAGGAGTGCAGCTCGGCCATCTGTGTTTCAACAAGCCCTTTAGATGCGTCTCATGCTGGCTCAGATTTGAGAACCACTTCCCCAATGTTAAGCAGATGTACCACTGATTTGCGTGCTGTCCAGGGGAGCACACAATTGTTCTCCAGTTTTCAAACAGTATTTCCTTAGCCACTGAATCTTCATTGTTCTCTCCAAAACACTCAACCACAATGAGAAACAAACTCTCATTTATTAAAAGTTGTAAGGCCCTACTTGGGATTAGAATTGAAATTGATTTGTGACTAGCGTCAGGGCCGGGAACCAGAGACTGTGCCTCTGTCATTTCACTGGGGCCAGAGGAAGAGATTATAGATCACAGCTTCTCCTCCTCTGCTGCCTGTCACCAACTGCAACCGCTGCCCCTGGGGAGGCAGCCGCTGTGATAACAGAAAGCAGGTCCCTTATAGCAGCAGCTTGCCACCCACCAGGCCAACCGAGGTTTGTGAATTTTAAAATATTTTTTCTTAACCCCTTAGAAGCCAAACATAAAGGGAAAGAGAGCAGGTAAGTGCCCCCTCTCATGTAAGATTGGAAACATGTCGTATGTTAAAAAATTAAACACTGATATTTACCTTCACAAGGGGATCCTCTTAGAAATGATCAGATCTAGGGCACATTTCTGCTTTCTTCAGGAGCACTAACCTTGGGGGAAAGTATGAAAGTCTTTGCCTCCCCATTCTTATTGACATTCAATGACGCTCTTCTGAGTCACCAAAGCCCCTCTTAAATGGGGGTTTTATAGTTAAAACATTTTGGGGTTTTTTTGTTTGTTTGTTTCTAGCTATCATTTTGAGTTTATTTTGAATACTATGAAATTATTTCTTAATCTTTAATCCCTTTGCTCTTATCCAAGTCCTAGGAGCTGGGGACCCCCCAAAAGCTGTCACTTCCATCCATTAATGACTCCAGGACCATTTTTTAACAAGAGGTAATCTTAAAAAAAATGAATATCCCAGGAAATACAGAAGTTACAGAATGACCAAGAGCAGTTGGAGGGTGATTTCAACACATGAAATAAAAATCACAACCTCAGTTCCCAGCATATAATGAATTTATGCTGTCTTATGCTGGGAAGGAGACAAGTGTGGTTACATCGTCTCATTGATTTGATCACTAGTAGACTACATGAAAGGCCGAGGTCCTTTTTCTCAGTCTTTAGCACAGAAGTAGTTACTATCCGAGAATAGACCTGCTGGGAAGACCAGAGCAGGCAGATCACAGGTGCTTCCATCCCAACCATCAGCAGTGATTGGCCCTGCCCCAGCAGAGTGCCAGAAAAGTTAGAAACGTTCCTTGTCAAGAAGGAAGCCCCACTGGCACTTGTGCCTCTCCCCCAGGCGTCAAGGTCGGCAGAGTCAGGTAGTCGATGCAGAGCTCCCTGATAGTTTAGAGTTTGCACTTTTACTTCCATCAGGATAGTCCTCTGCCCTGCAGCTTCTCAGTTTTCAGACTCAGGAACCCAATCCCTTCATTTGCAATGGAAATGTGAGCAACCTAGTTTGCCAGCTGGGGAGGGTCTCTGTGCAAAGGTTAGAAGCCATTCTTTCTTCTTCCTTTGAGCCAGGAAATGAGACCAAAGGCAGGAAGATGGGGGCTGTTGAGGGAAGAGAGGCTGAAGTTCACAGTCTTAATTCCAAGTGGACAGCCATGTCAGGGTGGAGAGTTCTGCCCCTGCTCGCAGACGTGAGTGACGTGGAAGGATGGCTTGTCTTGGCAAGTGGCTGAATAGGCTTAATTTTTTTCTGCTGTCCTCATACTTCCTGATTCTATCTTTCCAAAACACATGAGACGAGACTGTACATTATGCTTTTAAGGACCTACAGTTATGAAAAACATCACAGCCAGGCACGGTGGCTCACTCCTGTAATCTCAGTACCAGCTGAGGCAGGTGGATCATCTGAGCTCAGGAGATTGAGACCAGCCTGAGCAAAAGTGAGACCTCTCTTTACTAAAAATAGAAAAACTAGCTAGACATGGTGGTGGAAGCTACCTGGGAGGCTGAGGCAGGAGGATCTCTCGAGCCCAGGAGTTTGAGGTTGCTGTGAGCTATGATGTTGCCACAGCCCTCTACCCAGGGCACAGAGTAAGACTCGGTCTCAAAAAAAAGAAAAAAAAATCCATGATGTATTACACACTTATTATAAAGTATACAGAATTTCAACACATGAAATAAAAAATCACAACCTTAATTCTCTGCAAAGGAATTAAAGATTATTTATATCTTTATATAAGATATTATATATTTTTATATATTTAATTCATAATTATTTTATGAACATATGTAACGGTTTAAGCCCGACTTATGAAATTGTCAAATAATTTCATTGCTAAAATTTAGCATCGTGACCAACATCAGCAGGGGGGACCGTGCGGCCGACCGAGCGGCGTTTCGGTCCTGCCCGCGCAGGTGTTTCTCTGCCCGGCGTCTGTCCGGCCGGCTGCCCGCGGGAACTGTGCACGTTTTCCAGCAAGTCTCAGAGAAGCACAAGTAACACAGGCCCTGGGAGCTCACACCAAACACCGCGGAGGCGGGACTCGCCTCGGGCGGCTTCTCTGAAGTCCGAGTTGCGCTGCGGGGCGTCGCGAGGTCTCTGCTTTGCCCTTCGTGGGTCCAGGTGGGAGCACGGCTTTGTGAAGAGCGGGACAGGTTCTCTGGTCTCGGGGAAATTCACAGGATGCCCATTTAATGATGCTGTGAGTCATTATGGAAACCAGAGGAAAGGCTCTATTACCACTGATACGTGACATCCGTCCTACGGGGATGTGCCCAGTACATTTCACTGCCGCCGTTAGCTGGCCCGGTGTCCGCGCATAATTCAGTTTCATAAACTCAAATACAGGTTGTTTCCTCCGGCCCGTGACCTCAGCTGATTAGGTTGAGGGACTCATTTCTTTCTAAGTCCATTATTCATGGTGGACGTCAGCATGTGGTCATTCCCATCTGCCACGCAGCTGCCGTTCAGGCCTCAAAGTACAAAGTCCACGAGGCATTTTACAGTTAGTTCTGGGCCGGCTGTGACTCACTAAAGCCGGCCTGGAGCGTTAAAGGGACGGGAGTCCTGGGGTGGCCTAAGCATCTCTCCGGCACCTGCTGCCCTCGGGGTCAGTCTCTACCCGCCTCCCAGAGGTGAAGAACTCCGGTGTCCAGCGGCGTCTACCCGGACCCTGTCACTGCACTGTGGTGGCAGAGCACCAGCTTCCATGTTGGGGAAAGTTCTGATTTACACCATCATTTAGATAGAAGTCCAGCTGATCAGGAAGTTTGGTGTTCCTCAGTTTCATGAAAGCACCATTTCTAATGTACTTTGTGTGCTGAATGTTTAAAATATCCTTGCTGGACAGCACCTGTCCTCAGTGGATAGGGCGGCGGCCACATACACAGAGTCTGGCAGGTTTGAACCCGGCCAGGGCTTGCTAAACAATGACAACTGCAACAACAACAACAAAAATAGCTGGGCAATGTGTGGGTTTTACATCTGAATAAAGAAGACACTGGAGAATTCTGAGCAAAGGGGAGAAATGGTCCAGTTTGCATTAACATAGTTCTTGACCTTGAGAACAGACAGCAGAAGGGGGGGCTTTCAGGAGGGTATTGCAATAATCCTGGTGAGAGGAGATGAAGTCTCAAGACCTGCAGGCACAGAGGATAATAATTGCGAGCTATGATGGGGGTCTGAGCACGGCAGGAGCCATGGCACTGCCAGAGCCCACCTGCCAATAAGGGTGAGGTCACCCAGGAGCCACCATTCCTCAACCATTGCTGTACGAAGTTAGGTTGGTTAAAGGTTGTAAAACAAAAAGAAATGCAAAACCAGATTTCTATTTCATAGCTGCCTCAGATTATAAAATACTCTCCTCGCCACTCTCAGCCTCAGTTTTGTTCCCTTCTCTGGTTATTTATTTATGAACTAGCACCTTCAACATGGGCTGATGTCCTAAGAATCACATGAAATTTTCGGCACTCACATTAAGTTCCAGGGACAGAACATAAAGATTCCACTGAATCACTTCTTTCTTCTCCCACCTATGAACAGAAAGTACTGCTTTCACAAGTAGTTGTGTCAGATTTTGTTGGTTTTCTTCTTGGCTATTTATTTTATTCTATTGATCTTTTTTATCTCGATAAATTTAGGAACACAGCATTTTTTTGTTACCTGGATGAATCATGTAATGCTGTAGTAGGAACTTTCAGAATGCCTGTGGCCAGAACATGCAGAAAGACCAATGCTGACTGTTATTGAACATATTTTTTTTTTCAGGGAACAACTTAATTCTTTATTGAAGACCTATAACATTTTTTATGAGAGCCAGAAAAATCTGCATATTTTATATGATCAGGTAAGCCCATCAAAGAAACACAATGCAGTTTGATTCACAATAAATTACTAAGAAGAAACAGGTGAATATTTAACTTGATTATGATTTTTATTTTTAGACTAAATCACAAAATCCTGGGCTTGGAATATCTGTGACTTTCTAAGCATGTTTGAGACTGGAAAGCATTTTAAAACAATTTTAATGACATGTTTGCTTTCTATTTCAAAAACAAAGTATGAATATCTTTTGAACAGCAATTCACTAGAATTCTGTTTACTACTTCTTTATAATGCAGCGGGACGTATATAGAAAGATGTTCCTTCAGACATCATTTGTGCTGGAGAATATTTGAAAAATCTTAATTCTCCGTCAATGGTGGGTCATTCACATAAATCATGACCTGTCGGTAACATCAAGTTTTTAATTTGTAAAAACAATTTACAATTTGTTGTAAAATGAACGCATTAGATTCGATAAATGGACACCATACGGTAGGAATTCTTCACTTGTGTTGCTATCCTAAGAATGCTTCAGTTTTCAATGACCTACATCAAGTAAATGGGTACAACAGCATAGATTCCATTGAACCATTTTTCTGTCTCACACATTAATGAACTGAAAGTACTGTTACTGCCTTCTATTTTATTGGTTTTGTTTGTTTGTTTTTGTTATTATCATTAGAATTTGCTGCTCCTGATTAGATCTACAGATGTGATGGCATAGCATGAACTTGAGCCCAGCAGGACCTAGCTCAAATCTGCCGTTTGGATAGAAGGAAATTTATAAAGCAGTCTGGGCTTTAGTACTGAGCTTAAATGATTACCTCAGTCGGCATTTCAATTACTTTCCCAAATTTAATAATATACTGAAGGTAATAACTAATCCCTGTATAAAGAAATGGGCCTAATTTTAAATTATTTCAATATTATCCTGTATTTTAGATCTTTAATATATGTAATTTTAAGAATGCAAAATTTAGGAAAAAGTAAAAAATTTAGGAAAACAGCGACTTATACTTTAATTCAACTCTTCCCACTAAGTTCATGACGGTAAGTTTGTTTCCTGTGGGAAAAGGTTTGAGTTTTGGTGTTATGGACATGTGAGTTGAGGCACGTCCTTTCCAATTCTGTGCAATTGGGGGTGGTGAATAGAGCAGAGATATTATCTAACTTAACGTTGTAAAAAGATGTCCAGCTCCTGGGAATGCACAGAGGGGCAAAGGGAGACCCGGCAGAAACCAGTGTAAACGGTTCTGGGGAAGCAGTGAGCTGTGGCCACACTGGGTATTTTTATATTTCTATATGTTTTTAAGGGTGAGCTGACAGGACTTGCTGATGAATCGAATGTTAGGTGAGAAAGGAAAAAGGAAGGAGAATCTCAGACTTTTGGCCTGAGTGACTAGAATAAGGCAGCTGTTTACCAAGATGAGGAAGGGCGTGGGGGGTGGTATCTATGTCAGAAAGAGCAACAGTTCGCCTGGGAACACGCTACGTTTGATAACTGGAGTTCAGGGGAAGGTTTGGGCTCGAGATGGAAAGTTTGGAGCTTGGAGCTTAGAGGTGGCATACGAGGGTCCTTGAGATGACCGAGTAAGTGGAATACCAATTGGAGAGAGACCCAGACAGAAGGGGTGAACGGGCAGGGACGATGAGATTAGACGGTGTAAATATGCCTTCTGGGTGATTTATTTATTAATCTCTGAGGAGATACCTTCTGACATTAGAAAATATTCTGAAATTCCTTATATGAAAAATAGCATTGATTGATAATAGTTGGATTATTTCTTCTTGAAGGGCAGAATTACATAACCTCAGAAGGGCAGCGATTGTGAGTTTTTGCTGTAAAGGATCTTTGGCATCTAACTAGGCGTGGAAAGGACCCTATACTCAGTGACCGGCCCATTAATCCACACCGTACACTGCCATTTCAAACAACAAGCTGCATTTGCTTGTGGAAAATAACTGATCTCTTAGCAATCGTCCTTGTGAACTCAAAGGTGGGGGAAAGAGCCAAACTCTGTTTCAGGAGTAACTCCAGAGCGGGTTTGTCCGCCAAAGGAACAGCGAACAGTACTGTTCACTGAGCACGCAGTGGAACAGGCCCTGAACCAGGATTATCATGAAGTCCTATTCCAGAAGGGGAAGCTGAGGCCGGAGAGTGGTCAGCAACTTGCCGAAAGTCACACAGCCAGGAAGTGGCAGGGCCGGGGCTCGAACACAGGTCCGGCTGCTCCCAGCGTCTGGAGCTTTCCTTGTGCTCTCAAATGAGAACTGAGTTCCTCACGTTGTCTAGAAGTTGATTTTTCATAACAGTAGTTGGGGATGCTGTGATGGTGGTTGGACGGTTGGCACGTGACTCTTCTTGGTTTCTGCGTTTTCCCTACGGTTCTGTAACAGCAACACATTACTTTACCAACAGAAAAGGACCTTTATGTATAAAATAGCTTATGGACAGCAAAGTGCATAGGAATGTGCTTTAGTTATAACGCGTGTGTTCCCCTATATAAGAATGAGCCAGGGTTCCATCCACATTGCTAATGTTTCTTTGCATGATGTTTCCTTCTTTTGTTATATTATAGTACTTCTAACTTAAAATAAATTCTTCACATGCTCTTGATTTTACAAAAATATTTGCAGCAGGTTTTGTATTTACAGTGTTTTCATCTACATGATTTTACTTTTCCTCATAATAACTTTGAGACTTACATTTTTTTCTGTTCAGAAACAAGGAAACAAGTGTCTCTCAATAGCTGTTTCTTCTGATTTCTACTTGAGTATAGTTTTAAAATTTGCTTTGATTTTAAATTAAACAGAATAAAATTTTGTTTAATCGAAGAATCAGAGTTGAGAAAACATTGTAACATACTGTACCTGTGGTGGATAGGCCATAGCCATTATAACTTACTTTGCTGGGCATAGCTATTTTCAAAAACAAAGGAATCTTTTAAAAATAGAATTTATTTTAGATAAATTTTGAGAAGCCAAATAATTCACCTCTGTTTTTTTTTTAACTTGTTGATATTCCTTTTAGACTTAAGTTCTATATCTTCAGTTACAACATTTACCTTTATAAATAATACAGAGGCACTTTGGGGGATTGTTGGTTTCTTCCTTAGACTGAAGATGGCAAACTAATTGTTGAAGGAATGTTGGACATTTTCTGGGGAGTAAAGCGACCTATACAGCTGAGAATACAAGACGAGAAGCAAATCCCTGCCTTTACTACGTTGAAGTCACCAGACTTCTTTTCCAGCAAAGGGTAAGCTGGTGCCTGTGCTAAAAATCCATTAGAAGACGATGGTCCTCTCTGCTTCATGGCACACTCAGAAAGAGGGTTGCCTAAGCTTGTGTGTGAATGTCCATCCACAATCCCGTTTAGTCCCCCAGCAACTCCGTGAGGAAGGTGTTCTGAAACCAGGTTCCTTAAAGCGAGGTAAGCTGTACCAGATCCTCACATTACCATGTGGCAGGCCTGGACCTGGCTCGTCCCGCCCCCCGCAGAGCCCGTGCCGCGGCCGCTCGCCCCTACCCGTCTCTACTGGGAACTGCACTGGTTGTGGAAGAGACCATATAAAGGCAGGATTTGGTTAGCCCTGGCCTACTCTCCCCAAAATGTACAGTTCAGAGGGGATAAAATTTAAATTTCTCCTCTCCTTGGAACAAAAGACACTTACCTAATTACGGTCTATCTGATCGCCCTGAGTCTGTTGGACGGATCACCACAAAGCACTTTTGAAGTTAAATAAACACCCAACACAGCCCCTGCGTGGGGTGTGTAACTGTGCCTTGATTACCCAATTTGCCCTCATTTCTCCATCACCTCTTACAACTTTTAGAAAAATTAATACATGTGCACAGTAAGAATTATACTTAAAAAACTCCTTTGTTCCCTCCTCTCCCCCACCCCCCGCCTTCCTTCCTTCGTCTGAGCCCTTGACCTTCCTATGTTGAGGTGCAAGGCTTGCCTTCCCTCCACTCCCCCTTCCTTTCACTGTTAGACGCTCGGAGCTCTGTCACAGGGGAGGACGGAGAAAGAGCTGCGGGACAGTCGTCTCCCTCTGGTCTTGGACCACAGCTAAGGAGAACAGGATCTCCCCTTTAGGGAAGTCTGTCTTTCCTTTGGGCAACATATCTAAGCTTCCCCGCGATTTTCGCCTCACCAGGATTTCCAAGTGTCACGTTTCTGCTAAACACCCTGACATCCTTACACAGATCCTGCAGTTTCACACTTTCCTGACTCTGCTGGGAAGTCACTGGCTTTTCGACACCCATTTTCTGCCTCTTTTCTATCAGTCTTTGAAGACTCAGGTCAGGTAACATTTCTCCAGAAAGACGTTCCTGACCCTTCAGTCTGTGCCGGTGCCCTGACGACTTATCCTTACCACGTCCAGCAAGCAGTGGGTTGTGTGTCTATGCACCTGTCACCCTCTGCAGGGGAGCACGCTTTATTCTGTGTGTGTCCAGCGCGCAGCAGGGTGCTCAGCACCAAAAGGGGGCTTCCCGTTAATTATACTATCAGGGAGTGAAGCCCCAGAAGCCTGCGGTTAAATTACATCTGCTTTGTTGGGTCTGTCTGCCTTGTCTGACTCGTCCCCAGGCAGGCTAACAATGACCATGAGCTTGGGGTCCAGGGCTCAGGGAAGAGCAGAGGGCAGGCTGCAGCCTTAGGCCACCTGAGGAGGCCCCGTGTCCCCCCTCGGGCCTGGGGGGGTATGTGAGTAGGGGCAGTATTTAAAAGAAATTACTCAAGGGCCCTGCTTTTAGAAAACTGTACAAAATGTGAATGAAAACTAGCTGTTATCGTTCCTATTACCGAAGCCCTCATCACAAAGTCTCCCTGAACAGTCTGTTCCTTTTGATGGGTTTTAATTTCTCGATTCATGACAATGTAATGAGTGGGGGCAAGGGAGGGCAAGGTGCTTCTTACACCACGCTAAGCCATCATTATTCTGAGGCTATCTCAAGGTAGGTTTAAGTTGTATTTTATTTTTAATTGATAAATTGTAATGATACATGTATGAGATACACTGTGGTGTTTTTATACATGTCTACATCATAGGAGGAGTGGGACAGGCGAAATGGCATATCCGTCACCGCGAATTTCTCTATTGTAAAAACATAAAAAATTTCTCTTTCAGCCATTTTGAGATATATAATCTATTATTATTAACCAAGGTGCTTTTTAGTTTCTCAATTTAAAACACGTGCTCCCAGCAATTCTAATTTTTGAATGAGCTTCAAGAACCCAAGTTGACAAGATAATACAGATGTCTGTCCATACACTGCAGAACCACAAAGTAGGATCCCTGTGAGACCCCGGCTACAGCGTCCATTCCCAGTGGCTTTGTTTATTAGAACACTGCTGGGAAGCACAGGGGAATGAGGAAAAAGTCACCTCCAACATTTCGTCAGGTCGTCCTTTACCAGAGTGACAAGACGTACTGGGGGGACATTTGAAGAACACATGTGCAGCATATCCGGCGGGCAAGAAGGGGCAGAAAGAACCCCCTTCCACCTACACGCAGATCCCAACATGCACAAGAGCAGCAGAGACTCCGCTGTGATGTATCAGCCAAGGCCATTTCACGAGAGCCAGCTGGACACAAGGGCGGGCAGGTGCCGCCGCATTTGGAGTGAGTTTCCCGGGCCTCTGGCTCTCTAATGTGTGTTCAGCCACCTGGGGTCCCTCTCACCCTTTCAATTCAACCCCGGACGCCCTTACTCTTGCTGCCCCCTTCGGTAACACTGAAATTCTGAGCCTCGTATTAACCTGGGTGTGAAGAAGTTGGCTTTCCCTCATCCTCAGACTTCTCCCGAATTCCTCTTCCCAGACTGCGGGTAGAACCTTCGCCTCCGCTCTCCCAGGCCCCCAGATTCGATGCCCCCAGTGGGTGGCACAAAGCGAATGACATGAAGTCACGCACCGTGCTGCAGGAAGACCTGCGACCCTGGGTGTGTGAGAACCCACAGACTGCCACGCCGGCTCACTCCAATTGTGTCTGAAGTGAGTCACACTGAGGAAACGTCAGCTTGATGGGAATGACAGAAGCTAACAGTCAGTCAGTCTGCTGGAGGTCTGGCCGCTTGTTCTGCTTTATGGCAAGGAGTTTTTTTGTTTTTTTTTTTGAGACAGAGTCTCCCTCAGGCTCTGGGTAAAGTATCGTGGCGTCATAGCTCACAGCAACCTCAGAGTCTTCGTATCCTCCTGCCCCAGCCTTCCAAGTAGCTGGGATCACACGTGCCCACCATGTGCCTGGCTCGCTTTTCTATTTTTAGTAGAGACGCGGTCTTCCTCCTGAGTTCAAGCAAGCCACTGCCTCGCCCTCCCAGAGTGCTGGGATTACTGGTGTGAGACACCACGTGTGGCCTTGTGGAAAAGATTCTGTGAGCAGCACTCTAATCACTCATATCAGGTTCAAGTGTTTTGAAAATTTTTCATTAATAAAAAGAAAATGACAGCCTTATCATGGTATGGTTATATTTCATACACTATTTTTAAATTTCTACTTGTATTACCTTTCAAAGTCAGACTTTGCATATGTTTGACAAGTCATGACAGAATGACGTAGGCAGCAGAAACTGGACAGGTGCACGTTTGAATAGCGTCAGTAGTGAGGCTTTGTTCATATAGTACAGGTAGGGAAGTGGCCGTACTCTATTTACCTGTTAAATTTCTACCTCCTTTTTATTATGCAGCTCCTTAGAAACCCCCACCCCCCGACCCCGTTGAAATTTGCAGGTGGTTTATTTTTACATCCTAAAGTTTGCTCGGAGCAACACAAGAGAGTCCTGTGTTCGGGCAAGTTAAGCTATTTGATGTTTCATGAAGTTCTAAGCAGCTTTCTCGTGAGAACCCTGCACGCCTGCCCTCAAGCTTAGCCAAGTGCACAGTCGGGCTGACACCGTGAATTACACAACCCAGAGCTGAAAATGGTGTGTTGTGATGTAGACGGTGGGGAGGAAAAGGAACCAGACTGTGAACATCTTGAGCTCCGCTTAGCCCCTGAGCTAGTGTGGCACCACAGAGCTGTGAGAAAGTGAGGAGGACGGCTGCCACATGGGCCACAGCTCCCAAGAATCTGGCGCACTTGCTGACTCTTACCTCCTCCCATATGAAAATAGAAGCAGGCCGCCCAGCCCTTTTAGGTTTGTTTATTATCCGTGTTCCATCTCTTCTGTTGCTGACCCTCTTTCTATGATTATTGTACCTGCCCTCTTTGGATTATTAATCTGCCATCAGCTTGGGGAAAATGGATAATTCTATTTGCTTTAAGAGAATTAGATTCTGGGCTGTGCCTGTGACTCAAAGGACTAGGGCGCCAGCCCCATATACCGGAGGTGGCAGGTTCAAACCTGGCCCCAGCCAAAAAAAAAAAGGTAATTAGATTCTGACTCAGGATCTAATAATTCTCCCTTGAGTTAAAGTTATTACCTATAGTTGGACTTCATGACATTTCTGTTGATTGGCCATATTCTGGATAGTAAAGCTTGCTATAAATTTAACAAATATATTTGTTATTATATATTACATTGAATTGCCTGATATACTTCATAAGGCCATTGCAAAAGTCAAATGATATAACAGCTGTAAAAGACTTAAAAGAATTCAAAAGTAAAGGGGTAAAAGGATGGTTTTTTAATATTCATTATCATTGGTATTAATAAATACTTTTTGTTGCCACCAGTGACATTGGATAGAGCTAATGCCACCAATTCCTGATATGTGAACATTTTTCATCGTAAGGAAAGCAGACATTATGAAAGAGACGCCCAGCTAACACTGCCCATTTGCCTAGAGAGAGCCAGGCATGCATTGGGTTCTAAAGGTTCCTGCCCGGTTGTGAATGAGATGGTTACAGATCTCGGCGATCATGACCCTGAGGATGACTGTACTGATGTAAGGCATACTGAGCACTTACTCTGCCAAGGGCGCTGTCCCACCAGCTGTGTTCCACCTCATGCTGTTATCATCCCCATCTCACAGATGAGAACACTGAGGCACGGAAAGGATAAGGAACTTGTTTAAGGCCAGATAAATAAAATAAAAATGAGTATTGGCCTGCTGTAAAAATAAGCTTTTGTCAGGTTTTATTTATTCTGGGCACTGGAATGCATTGAAACTTGCTAGTATTCTGTGTGGAATCAATTTTCCTCTTTCACACGCTGCCTTCTTCACAGTAGTCATGGGCCTTACAGACAGTGCCACACCTGTCACTTTACAGCCACTCCACCTAACAATGCTTTGAATATAACAGATACTTAACACCTATTGGCAGAAGGAACACTGTGATAGCTAAACTTTCCTCCAAGTATTATAAAATATCTTTATAACATTTGGTCGTGTTGGTTTCTACTAATTCCATTTGGACATATGTTTTATAGAATCTAAGTAACCTTGTATTTCAGTATATAATTAAATTATCATGTCAACGTAAGAAGATATACTTTTCAAATGTACGGGAAGTATTTAAAATACATGCCAATCACTCTGGTATCAAGATAACTCTCATAATATCATAAATTATTACAACTTTGGACGATGTTTCTATCTATAGAGGCTCACAAGAGAAATCATATTAAGACTATAAATCTAAAGGCCATCATAGGCCTCCATGCAAATGAACTTCATGTAATTTCTGAGATTTATTACCTTTCAGGAGAATGACACGCTGGGGGGAGTTTGATGATCTTTATCATATTGGTGAGCTGGACAGAGCCCAGATTCCACAGTCTGAAACAAAAGATTTGCAAGAAGGTCAGTATCTATGTAATATGTAAAGTATGACTTTTAAATGTCCTGACATCCCACTCATTTATATATATGTGTGTGTGTGTGTATACTCTCTTAGAGTTACTATGTATATATGCTCTAGTATATGATGTGTATATAACTCTCTTAGAGTTACTATGTATATATACTCAAGTATACTATGTATATATAACTCTAGCATACATATACTATAGAGTTATTATGTATACATATATATACACTCTCTTAGAGTTACTATGCTATATGTATATATATATTCTCTTAAGAGCATAGTATGTATACATGTGTATATATATATATACTCTCTTAGAAGCATAGTAACTATAAGAGAGTGTACATATGTATATATAGTAACTCTATAGTATATGTATACTAGAGTATATATACATAGTAACTCTAGGAGAGTATATATATATATATATATGTGTGTGTGTGTGTATATTTATTGACTAGTGGGATGTAAAACATTTTATTGACCAGTGGGATGTAAAACTCTAAGAGAGTATATATATACACACACACACACATATATACAGTAACTCTATATTATATGTATACTAGAGTATATATACATACGTGTGTGTGTGTGTGTGTGTGTGTATATATATATATATATATACTCTCTTAGGAGCATAGTAACTTAAATCACTACAGTGCTCAATGATGTCTAAGAATCTTACTTTGGAGTGGCACCTGTGGCTCAAGGAGTAGGGTGCTGGCCCCATATGCTGGAGATGTTAGGTTCAAACCCAGCCCTGGCCAAAAACTGCATTAAAAAAAAAAATTAACTCAAACAAACAAAGAATCAAAAAGAATCTTACTTTGTTACATAAAATATGATTTTAAAAAAATCACATCCTCACTTAGATTTACCAGATTACGGAGAGCCAGTGGTTTGAATAAAACTTGTGTTCCTAAAGTCATTCAACATTTTCTTCAAGGATTAGGATCATTTATTATTCCCAGTAGTTTATTGTTAGACCAAGCACCTCATACCTAATCTTCTATATTTTTAGAAGTCAAACATTTTAATTAGTTAATAGATAAATTTAAATAATATTGCTTCTCAGAAAGAGGCAGATGGGCTGGAGTCAATTTATATATAATTGCAAAGTTGCAAAGATTTATTTAAGAAAGAGAAATCTACTTCAGTGTAAAAGATCCATAGCAAACCGATGGGAAATGCCAGCTCCTGTGATGCCCTATCTGCCATTTGTAGTTGTAATAATGATTGTGCTATGCTAGTAATCAAAAGGATGCTGATGGAGAACCGTGGCTGGCTGTGTGTGTTGGTTCAACAATTCAAATAATCCAAAATGGAAAAGTCTGCAAATGCAGAGGAGTATAAAAAGATGTCTCTTGAACAGGCAAAATCTTCAGTAAATTCTGAAACAGAGTCTTCACTCTTTATTAGTGAAAATGCAACAGCTTCTGGGACTGGGCTTTCTGAAAAGACTCCTATTTGTAAGAAAGTAGGCACATCAAAAAAACAGGAAAGAGTTTGAAAATGATCTTGTAAAGGAAAGTTCCAGTTGTGGGGAAGACACGCTGTCCAAGAAAAGAAAACTTGATGCGGAAATTGTCCTAGAGCAAAAGGGTACCAGTGATGATAAAGGCATTTCAAAGAAAAGAAAAAGAGAAAGTGATGATGTTCCAAAAGATGAACCTTCTACTGGAGATGGCACTCAAAAAAAGAGAAAAATAGAACTTGAGGATGTTCCTGAAAAACAGAAAGACCTGGAAGAAGGACAGAGCTCAGCAGTAGCTGCCCAATACAACGAGCTTCAGGAAGTTGGTTTGGAGAAACGTAGTCAGAGTTCTATGTTTTACCTAAGAAACTTTAATAATTGGATGAAAAGCGTTCTCACTGGGGAATTTTTAAAAAAGGTACGACATAAAAAAAAAAACGTGCTATCACTGTTTTGGACGTGGGATGTGGTAAAGGTGGAGATTTGCTCAAGTGGAAAAAGGGTAGAATTAACAAGCTACTTGGCACCGATATTGCTGATGTCTCTATCAAACAGTGTCAGCAGCGGTATGAGGACATGAAAAATCGTCATAATAATGAATGTATTTCAGTGCAGAATTTATAACTGCTGACTGCTCAAAGGAACTTTTGGCTGACAAATTTCGTGACCCAGGAATGTGCTTTGACATTTGCAGTTGTCAGTTTGTCTGTCATTACTCATTTGAGTCCTATGAGCAGGCTGACATGATGCTCAAAAACGCCTGTGAGAGGCTTAACCCTGGGGGCTGTTTTCTTGGTACCACTCTCAATAGCTTTGAACTGATAAGACGCCTTGAAGCTTCAGAAATAGAATTATTTGGAAATGAAATATATACTGAAATTTCAGACGAAAGGAGATTATTCTTTATTTAGCTGCAAATATGACTTCAACTTGGAAGGTGGTGTGGATGTCCCTGAATTCTTCGTCTATTTTCCGTTGCTAATTGAAATGGCAAAGAAGTATAATATGAAACGAATCTACAAAAAAACATTTTGGAATTCTATGAAGAAAAGATTAAAAACAATAAAAACAAAATCCTCTTAAAACGAATGCAGGCCTTGCAAATGAGACTTCAAAACTTGCCTCTGAGAAGGTGAATGTCTACGAACATGCAGAAAAGTACATGAAGAACAGTCAAGCGATGCTGCCTTGGGAGCTCTAAGTAAATCAGAATGGGAAGCTAAAAGGATTTACTTGGTTTTTGCCTTTGAGAAGCAGCAGTTAGCACGCAGACAGTAGTCCCAGAGGATCTGTGCTCTGTCCTGCACAGATTTGAACATCTATTTCAGATACCTTTGATAGCACTGTTGTTTATTTTAATTCTGAATGTACAGGATGCTGCCAGAAACTCCGCTGTATAAATTCAACTTTGCTGTCAGATGAAAATCTGTCTGATTGTGACAGATGAAAAAAAAAAAATGTTGATGGCTGTAATCTGCTTAGACCCTGCTAACTGCCAGGCACAATATTTTGCATCTCATGTGGACTTTTTATGTAATTATCATATAAACAGATTCAAGGAGTAGCAGTGCTGATGACTTGGCTGAAGCTGGAAGTAAGAGAGGGGCCAGCGTACACTGTTCACGTGCCTATGATATTACCAAGCCTGAACAAGGGTGTTCTTCAGGCTTTAATATCACAAGCCTAACAACTTCTAATGTTTAGTTGCCTTTTCCCCAAACCATTCTCAATTCTGCCTCCTCTGCTATCTAGGATCTGATAACCTAGATCCTAAAACAAACATAATATTCCTTCCAGGTTTCTCTTATCGTTGATTTATGGAATCTTGACATCTTGTTATATATGGGCTGTTCCAATTATCTCTTTTAAAATAGCCATCAAACTTAAAGGAATCTCAATATTTTTGCATTGACAATACTATAAAATATGTATTTGTAATTTTGGACCAATACTAGAGAAAGATAAAATATCCATACCTATTTGATGATATTGTAATTACAATAGAAAATGATTTAAAATCCCAAAGTAAAATAGAACACCAATGCCACCAGATGGCGCTCTTATTACATAAGCTCACGCTCAGTCGAGGAGGTTGGAACTGGCGCGCCTGTTATCTGGAGCCAAGCAGAAAAGTGGGCAGAAGGCAGGTTTGAAGCTTCTGCATGTTAAGTTAATCACACGTTGTAGTGTTGCCCAATTCCATCGAATCACTCTCTGCCCATCCAATAGACAGTAGGTCTGTACAGTGCTATACTACAATTTTATATTCTAAACTCTGCTGGAGAAATTATAGTAATGTAGTAAACAAATTTTGATAAGTAGATTATGGATTGTTTTTGAATATAGTGACCCAAAGAGAATAAATAATAGAACAGTGGGCAATTAAGGGGAAAAGTCATTCATGTACTTCTGGAATGTTCTGGAAAGGCTATTATGTGAATTGTCTCTGTGATGTATTACTAAAAGGCACTAGTTCAAAGCAGCTTATTCCTTTTGCTTTTATAAAAGATGGGAACAAAATTCTTCCAAGGGTCTACATACCATATAAATGGCCTCTCAAGAATGTTTCTGTTGTTTTTTAGGGGAAATAAGACCAAATCTCTCTTGTTTAGGATAAGTCCAATGAACTGAGAGTCAAAGTAAAATACAGTTCTAGAACTGACTGTGTCATTTATAAGTATGACATTTCAACTCAAGTACCTGATCTGAGCTGTGGAGATCATGGTCTGCTGGAGTACGGAGTTCCTTGTAGCTCTAACATTCTGAAATGTCATATAATGCACTCACAATAAACTAAGATCAAAAGAATGTCCAAACTCCAAACATGTGATCTTTGGCAATTTCTTACAAGACATAAGAATTTCCTGTGAGACACTGGTAGAATTTATGGTCTGAGTTAGTCTGAAACAACACTTGACGATAAATACTGGGCATAGCTAAACAGAGGACTGTAATGTTTTTAAATAGTCAGGAAATAGCAGTATTCCTAAAATTAATGAAAACATACACAAACCCACCAGGATGCTAGGCGCTAGGCGCTGAATGACATGGGCTTGTAATCTTTATTCTTCCCAGACTATTTATCTTATCACAGCAGCACCCTGAAGCCGCACGCCAGTGATGAGCCGGGGTCCCCGCTGCTCTACCGAACCATGAGTGAAGCCACACTGGTGAGGAAAAGGATGAAGTCTCCAGCAATGGACAGAAAGGACAGGCAGAACCACAGGGCCTCTATTAACGGACACTTCTACAACCACAAAGTGAGTTGTAATTCCATTAATATAATTTAAAATAATATTGCCTATTGCACTGAAAATACCATTCAATTTAACTTAAAAATAATAATAACAATAATACTAGGAGTATATGTGCCACATTTATTCGGCACACCCTATGTGCTAGGTATTGAAATTATTGAAATAAGTGTTTTAAATAGGTTTTTAATGAATTATCTCATTTGTTGTTGAAACAGTCCTATCAATCTGTTATTTTCTCTACTTAGCATACGGGTTAACTGGGGTTATGGAGGTTAAGCAAGTTGTCTTAGGTCATACTACTGTTAAGTAGTAACTCTGACCTTGAATTCTTATCTGGCTCCAGTGCTCATGTTCCTAACCAGCATGACAGGTGGACGCCGTCTACATGGCAGGCACTGCACCAAGCATCAGAAACACACCACTGAGTCGGTGGGCCCTGTGCTAGCACAGAGCTCAGGGTGTGAGCAGGGAAGCCCACCCATCAGGAATGGTGTCAGAGCAATGCAAGGGCTCCCACAGAGAGGTTCATTCAGAGAACATTTGGACATGAACATTTAATTTTTTAAAAGTCATCCACGAGACTGTTCATTCCAATACCTCAAATTTCTCATTTTGCTGTTTCCTTACAGATCTCAGACCTATACACATGTCATTTGTTAATACAAGTGCAAATGCAGTTTATATACACCATATATTTTGATTTTTTCCTGGAGTATGTTTTAAATGTACATGCGACTTCCATAGTACATACAAGACATTTCATTTTGCCAAAGGTAGGAGACATAACATCACTCTTTTCCAGAACTCAAATATTTTTCATCTTGTTTACTGTAGTAATCACATGGTCGTTCACTTAACGCGTGAACGAGTACTTATGAGTGCTCACGTTGCTCCAGGGACCCTCTGGGCCCTTTAATGTGAAGTGGTCACTTGTTTTTATGGGGGTGTTTCCTGTAGGACTTTCCACCCCCCTCATTCTTGTTCCACCTGTTCTTCCAAATGTGCCTTTGGAGTCTGATGGGGCGAGACCTCCCTTCACAACTTTTAGAGCAAATTAGAATTTTTCTTGGTTAAAGATTCATCCTCCTGGTTATAAAGTAGGCTTGACAGTCCCCCACAGATATGCAACTACCAACTGTCCTGATTTCTTCCTCCCCTCAGAAATCATGCTTTAAGTCATCATCTTACAAGGTGATTCGTGTTAAAGGAGGAAGACCAGGGCGCTCCAAATGAATGGCTTGCGTTATTGTTGTTGACCAAAGGAGATCAAACCAGGACTACAGATGTTTTACACACAAAGGCCACACACTATAATTAAATAACTGCCATAAAACAATAGAAACAAAAAAGAAAAACCCAAATCCAAAGCACCCCATAGCAATGGGCACACAGTGAAGGCTCTCTAGGTATTTGTGTTGGTGTGTTTCCTAAGTTGCTCTGTGTTGTAAGATGTATTTTGTTTTTCCCACCAAGAAACCCCTCGGTAGGCCACAAATAACACAGATATTAATTTCAGCCTTCGATTGTGATATTTGATGATCCGTTACAGTGAACATGACCTGACCAGCAGCATACTTCTATCCATGCAGTTATAAACACTTTGATAAGAGAGTTACGTATTTCACCAACACAATAATATAAAGAACATGGATTTAAAATAAAGTTCTGTGTCAGGTAAAAAAATAAAGTTCTGAAAAACAAGATTCCAAATTCATCATTTGTTGTCACTTTAGGACTCTTGAGGTCATCTGGTCCTGCTCTCTTATTTTATGAGTGAAGGTCATTGAGGCCACAAGGTGACAGGTGAGCTGGGGGAGTTGGAGTTAGTAGATGCAGGGTCTCGGTCTCCTGAGCCCGAATGCAATGTTATTGTCCTGCTCCACGAGGCTTCTTATAAACGACATCAAACCACATCTCAACCTACTCTCTAGCCTTCATACTGAATGGACATATAATTCTTCAGAGCTCCATGGACCTCATAAATCTAACTTTATGTTTGGACCAGTGCTAGAGAAAGATGAGCTATCTCATACCTATTTGATGATACTATAATTACAATAGAAAATGATTTAAAATCTCGAAGTAAAATAGAACACAAATGCCACCAGATGGCGCTCTTCTGACATAAGAACATGCTCAGTTGAGGAGGTGGGACAGGGGCTAGGGTCATCCGGAGACAAGCAGAAAGCAGGGCAGAAGGCAGGTTTGAATCTTCTGCATGTTAAGCTAGTCACACCCTGTAGTGTTGCCCAATTCCACTGAATCACTCTCTGCCCATACAATAGATGCTAGGTCTATAGAACACTATACTGTAATTTTATAATACAACTGTTTTTAAGCCTCTGTTGATTGAATCTGTGGATGCAGAGAGCTGACTATACAATATAGTAACTCGGCTCTGCACCTGTGGCTCAACGGGCTAAGGCGCCAGGCATGTACACCTGAGCTGGTGCGTTCGAAATCCAGCCCAGGACCCACCAAACCACACTGATGGCTGCAACCAAAAAATGGCCGGGCGTTGTGGAGGGCACCCTATAGTCTCAGCTACTTGGGAGGCTGAGGCAGGAGACTCGCTTAAGCCCAGGAATTGGAGGTTGCTGTGAGCTGTGATGGCACAGCACTCTATCCAGGGTGACAGCTTGAGGCTCTGTCTCAAAAAAAAAAAAAAAAAAAAGATATATATATATAGTAATTCATCCATGCTGAAGCTGCTGATGCTGGAACGTTTCTGATCTACCAAAATGCCGTTATTCATATGGTTCAAACTAAAAACAATTTAGAGCGATTATTCTCAGCTAGTAGGAAGTCCTGATGTAGGAGCTTGAGAAAGCCTATTTATATTGCTTTTGGTTTGTTTTAGTCATAACATTTAACTTATTTTGAAATCTTAAACTACCCTTAAATGTGATTACCTGGCAAAAATGTCATGAACAAGTTCAAATGATATTTTTACATAACTTACTCTAGAAACAATATAAAGCTTCTTAAAAGGATACATATTAAATGAGAAAGAAAAGCAAAAACAAAAAGCCAATTTTTTTTTTGAAACAGATGACCTTGGGGTTTTGCCCCACAAGAAGACAAAGTTAAGTTTAAGATATTGACTATTGTTAGTTTGATATAATTTTAAGGGCTGATATGACAATTTTCTTTGTAGACATCAATTTTTACTCCTGCCTTTGGATCAGAAACTAAAGTCAGAATAAATAGTAACATGAGAACTGAAGAAGTGATAAAGCAGCTTCTCCAAAAATTCAAGGTAATCTTTACCACTGAACTGAGTTATAAATGCCTTGTGTACAATTTAACCATAACAAATAAATGTACTCATTTGAAAAAGACCTATGTACGTGTACATCTAAATTGGATGTTCAGTTCTGAAGGATTCCTGCTTGCATATAACACCTTTTAGTAACTCTCCTCTGGCAATCACATTAGTCCGGGTGGAGCAGAGCAGGTTTTGTGCCTGAAAGTGAAAATGGATGTGAAGAAACAGATGCATAATTTGGGTCTAGTCAGCTTAGAAAATATCATATGATAACAAAGAATTCATGTTTGTTCATGTTTTTCCATCAACAGATCGAAAACAGTCCCCAGGATTTTGCTCTTTACCTTATTTTTGCCACGGGAGGTAAGCAAGCTCCCTCGCTCTTCGTGCATGATCCTGTGTTGTAGGTTTCTGCCCAGGGAAAACCAGAGGACAATGTATTCTCTGGAACAATGGGATGAAGGGTAGGAGGGAAAGAGAGGGCATTTGAGACCATTCTTTATAGTCTACAGTTTCAGAGAAAGGTAACCTAAGAATAATAAAAGTTTATGGTATTTTTGCAAGGGAGTTTGCTTGTTAGCCAGACATTCAATTATCGGGAAGGAGATTGGCATCCCTGGGAATCTCTCCCGGGGATTGCCGGCAGCCTTGTTCTTAGTCACCTGCACGCGGCTTTCCTTTGCCTCTTCCTTCTGTCTCCAGCTCTTCTGGGACTCACCGTCACACACTTACTCTCCCCGACCTCGTTCGTGCCTGTTTCTCAGTGCAGAGTCCGCCGCACTGTGGGAGTGAGCTCTTCCTCAGCAGAGAAGCATATTCAGAGTGTGGCGATGGGGGTCCAAGGCTGGAAGGCCAGGTGGGGCACCAGGTGCAGGGCGCAACAGAGGGACAGGAAACAAGGCAAGACCTGGCAACGCCAAAATGACATTTTTCAAAACCTCAGAAAAGAAAAATTTTAAATGTCGAATTGTAGAAAAAGCCCAGGTTATAACTTAGGTGTCACTTAGGTGGCTTGAGCCAGAAATTGAATAATGTAAGATAATACATGTTGATGTTGGAAGGACCATAAGAAAAAGAAAGCTGTATCTCCAAGCTTAAAAATTATAATCCTTATAAGTTAAAAGCTTAAATATATGATATATACTTTTAAAAATGTCAGGGGTATAATATATTTATATCCTAGTGGTTTAGTAAATACAACTAAAAGATACAAAATCGAAGAGAAAAACAGTCGACTGTTTAAACAGTTTAAAACAGACAAGTCATAAAGTATGGAAAATATTGTCAATATGTCTCAAAAACTTTATACCCACAATATGAAAAGGTCCTTACAAAATAACAAAAAGACAAGAAATCTAATAAAAATAGAGGAAATCATGTAAAAGCAACTCAAAAGAACAAATTAAGATAACTAGTAAATATTTTTAGGAAAAGTCTTAGACTCCACAAAATGCAAGTAGCCAAGTTCAAGCCGTGTTGCAATTTCACTTGGCCCTTACCAGAAGGGCAAAGGGTTTTTTTAAAAATAATTCTGCCAATGGCTGGCATGCAGAAGAGTAAAAAGATATTTTCCTACACAACTGGTGAAAAGATGACTATCTCTTTTTTAGGAAATTATTCTAGCAATGTTTATTAAGATTTACAGTATACATGTCCTTCAGCGCAGCAATCCCACTTGGGAGACTATTCCACACACATAAAAGCACTAATATCTACAGATCTATGTGCAAGGCCGTTTACATGACAAAAAGCCGAAGGCAGAGTCACCATTCTGGGAAAGTGCGTGAATTAGTGATTGTCATGCAGCCAGGAAGTGGAGGGAGCCAGATCTAAGTCAATAGAATGAAGGACAGTCCATAGGGCGGAAAATGTAAAACGGCTAAAAGTGGGTACCATGGGGTTCCATTTTATAAGACAGCTGCACATATAGATCTCTAAATGAGTGCTATATATATTCAGATGATCCAAAAAAGGTATAGAGCAATCAATCCCAATGTACTAACACAAATCATTAATATAGAGTATGCGGTGCGCGAATGGGGAAATGCAGAAAAGAGGAATGGAAGGGGAGAAATACAAGAAGGGGGGGAAAAGAAAGAAACAGAAAAACCCACTGACCCTGATTTTTTCACAAAGATATCTATAATAAAAATAGCAAGGTGACAGAATTGCCTTCCTGGCCTGTGCTGTGTGCGTGCACAGGGGTAACACTCGCTTGTGTGCGTGCACGGGGTAACACTCGCATGTGTGCGTGCACGGGGTAACACTCGCATGTGTGCGTGCATGGGGTAACACTCGCTTGTGTGCGTGCACAGGGGTAACACTCGCTTGTGTGCGTGCACGGGGTAACACTCGCATGTGTGCGTGCACGGGGTAACACTCGCTTGTGTGCGTGCACGGGGTAACACTCGCATGTGTGCGTG
>CAUYON010178342.1:0-11941 GCA_963573935.1 Arctocebus calabarensis
GGATCAAAAATGTTTTCATATAGTAAACGAGAAAATATCATGAATGGTATGTCAATCAGGTTGATAAAAATATCTCAGATTGCATGTGAAGCCTGCACACTGTACCCCATGATTGAACTAATGTACACAGCTATGATTCAATTAAAAAAAAAATAGGATTGCATTAAATCTGTAGATTGCTTTGGGTACTATAGACATTTTAACAATGTTGATTCTTCCCAGCCATGAGCATGGTAAGTTTTTCCATTTGTTAACATCTTCAGCTATTTCTTTTCTCAGAGTTTCATAGTTCTCTTTATAAAGATCTTTCATATCCTTTGTTAGGTACACGCCCAGATATTTCATCTTCTTTGGCACTATTATAAAGGGGATAGAGTTCTTGATTGTTTTTTCATCTTGACTATTGTTCGTATATATAAAGGCTACAGATGTATGAGTACTGATTTTGTATCCTGAGATACTGCTGTATTCCTTAATCACTTCTAGGACTTTTGTGGTTGAGTCCCTGGGGTTTTCCAGGTATACAATCATGTCATCTGCAAAGAGTGACAGTTTGATCTCCTCTAATCCTATTTGTATACCCTTGACTGCCTTCTCTTGCCTGATTGTTGAGATGGGTAAGACTTCCATTATAATGTTAAAAAGTAGTGGAGACAATGGACAACCTTGTCTGGTTCCTGATCTGATTGGAATTGATTTCAGTTTTACTTCATTCAATACGATATTGGCTGTGGGTTTACTGGAGATGGCCTCTATCAGTTTAAGAAATGTTCCTTCTATACCTATTTTCTTAAGCATTCTGATCATGAAAAGATGCTGGGTATTATCAAAAGTTTTTACTGCACTAATTGAGAGAATCATATGGTCTTTGTTTTTTCATTTTGTTTATGTGATGGATTGTATTTATGGATTTAAATATATTGAACTATCCTTGGGACACTGGGATAAAACCCATTTAGTCATGATGTATAATTTGTTTGATGTGTTGCTTGATTCTGTTTGCTAGGATCTTATTGAATATTTTTGCATCAATATTCATTAGAGACATTGATTTATAATTTTCTTTTTTTGTTGGATCTTTTTCTGGTTTGGGTATCAAGGTGATATTTGATTCATAGAATGTGTTGGGAAGTATTCCTTCTTTTTCTATGTTTTGGAAAAGGTTAAGTAATATAGGTAGTAGTTCCTCTTTAAAGGGTTGGTAGAATTCTGATGTGAAGCCATCTGGTCCCAGGCTTTTCTTTTTGGGGAGATTTCTTATAGTTGATGCTATTTCAGAACTTGATATAGGTATATTCAACATTTCCATTTTTTTTTTTTTTTGGCTAAGTCTATGAAGGTGACATGTTTCCAAGTATTGATCTATTTCCTTCAGATTTTCATACTCCTGAGAATAGAGTTTTTTATAATTTTCATTAAGGATTTTTTGTATTTCTGAGGAGTCTGTTGTTATTTGGCCTTTATCATTTCTGATTGATGAAATTAGGGATTTTACTCTTTTATTTCTGGTTAGGTTAGCCACAGGTTTACCTATTTTTATTGACCTTTTTAAAAAAACTACTTTGAGATTTATCTGTTGCATAATTCTTTTATTTTCAATTTCATTTAATTCTGCTCCAAGTTTAGTTATTTCTTTTCTTCTGCTGGATTTGGGATTGGAATGTTCTTTCTTGTCCAGTTGCTTGAGATGTCCCATCAAGTTCTTGACTTCCTCTCTTGCCTTTTTTTTGAGGAAGGCTTGCAATGCTATCAATTTCCCTCTTAGGACTGCCTTTGTGGTATCCCAGAAGTTCTGGTAATTCATGTCTTCATTATTGTTTTGTACCAAAAATTTGGTAATTTCCTTCTTAATCTCGTCTATGATCCATCCATTATTCATCATAAGATCATTTAGTTTCCATGTTTTTGTATGAGTATGCAGATTCCTATTGTTACTATGTTCAACTTTTATTCCATGATGGTCCAAGAAAATACAAGGAATAATTTCTATTCTTTTAAATTTGCTGAGATTAGACTTGTAACCTAAGATGTGACCAATTTGGGAGGATGTTCCATGGGCTGATGAGAAGAATCAGGATACCACCCAAGGGTCCTTGGGTGACTGGCCCAGATCAGGAGTTCCAAACCAATTGACTCAGTCAGTACCAACTCTCAAGTGGGAGAGTTTGAAAGGTATCCTGCAACTTGATAGCAGAGGTCTACTGGCTGGTCTGTGGCTTGCTCCAGTGCTCTGTGGAGTCAGAAGGTCCCACCCAGTAGCACATTTGGACTAGGTAGCTGGTGTCTCTTTCCCCACCTTGCACCCTGGTGTCTCTTTCCCCACCTTGCACCTCTTTCATGCCCAATCACTGATAACCCCACAGGGCTGTGGTTCTGCTCTCTCCAATAAGCAGATGTGCCAGTGATTTCCACCTGCCAAAGTCAAAGGAAAGTCAATGCCCCCTTGGCCTGGCCACCACCTTCTGCCACTAGCTGGCTGGGGGAACTGAGGCTTGCCTGCCTCAGATGCTCAATGGCAACTGGCAAGTGTTCCACCTGAGCTCAGTCCAAACCTGAGGATAACAAGTCAGCAAATGATTTTCTCCCTCAGCCCTGCCACTCTGCAGCACTGGTATCCCTATGGGGTGAGATCTGGCTTCCTCTGGCAGTCCTCAGAGTTGGGGAGATGTCTCTCCAAGATTAGACCCTGGCGGGATCACTCTACTATTGCTGAATCTTCATGGAAGGTGTCCCTGTGCAGCTCCCAGCCATATCCCATGGCTAGGGAGGTGGCTGTAGGGGCAGCTATGGGAGCACAGGTTGTGCAGCTCCAGCAGCAGGTTGAGGTGTGAAGTGGCTCTGGCAGGGCAGACGCTTGGCTCATGGTTCTGGCAGGGTGGGCACACGGTGGGTGTCTCTGGCAGGGTGGAGTATGAGGCTCAGGCGGGTTGCAAGGCGCCCAGGCCTCCTCCCACAGTTGGATGGCACTTTTGCAGAGCCAAGCCTGACAGCCTCCTCCCATTTGTCTTTACTCCTGCTGGGCTCACTATTACAGTGCAGCTTTTCTACCATGGCCCTTGCAATACCCATACCTGGCAATGAACCACAAACATTCCAGTCTCTGCAGGGGTTAGGCTTCTGGACCATCAAGTGAAGGGGGAAGGGTGGACTGGAAGTTCAAAATGGCAGGGCAAATGTTAGTTCAACTTTCATGCCTAGCAAGAGAGTGCTCAGAGTCACAGCAGGGTCCCACTGGAGAAGTAGTCCCCACTTCCTGCAACTCATGGGATGAGCCAAGAGGTCCACAGTTCACTGCTCACCTATAGAAAATCCACAGTGAGCAAAAGAAAATGAAAACTCTCTTGGAGGAGGGGATAGTTTTGTACCTGAAATTTTCTTTCTTGGAGTCGCATCTTGCCTCAGCAGAGGAGACATGCAGTTATCACTCTTCTCTCTCAGCTCGACTCCCAATCTTTAGCTTTACTGGGTACTTTCTAGTCATTATCCTTCCCTGGGGATGGGAGCTTCTGTCAAAAGCTGGCTCCAGTCGGCCATCTTGCCCCTCTCCCCTTACACAAAGATTTTGCAGTAAAGTGAAAATTTTCCTCAGTGGGTAACCCCTTCCCAAACAATATAGGATTTCTGATGAAGGCTTGGGTTTTGTTTTCTGCTATTATTTGTGAAGAAATGGGCTTTTAATATGTGGCTTTTATACTACTATCATGTGATATTGTCACTATCTGCTGCTCCCTCATTTACCCACACTCAGCATCCTTGAAGATCCGAGATTATTAGCTGCATCTGGACTGCCAAAACAAAACACCATAAACTGGGTGGCTTATAAACAACAGAAATTTATTTCTTATATTCTGGAGGCTAAAAAGTCCATGACTAAGGAGCTGGTAGACTTGGGAACTGATGAGTTCCCACTTGCTAGTTTATAGAAGGTGATTTCTCATTGCACTGTCACATGGTAGGAGGGACAAGAGATACCTATGGGGCCTCTTTTATAAGAGCACTAATCCCTAATAATATTCAAAGGACCCACATATAACATCTACTATCTAATTTGAAACCTAGAGTGACTCTTTCTCAAAAGATTCCTCTAGTTAATAATAGTATCAAGTCCTATATTATGCGAGTTATTACCTGAGTTGTGACTGAAAGCAGGACTGACTGGCCCTGAAGAAAGTCCCTAAATTCAAGGTCAGCTTGAGAGGGAGGTGAGAGAAAACATCTCCACACTTGTAGGGCACTCAGCCTTTGGTCTATGAAGTCTTAGTGGTGGGTTGGCAATAGCTCACTTACTAAGAGGGCTACTTTCTTTGGCAATACCAGACACAGCATACCGTGGCCTCAGAGGAGAGTGGAGCATCTCTACAGCACCATCTGCTAAGGCTGACCCAGTGAAGAGCCCTGAGACCTAAACCCTAAGCCAGTGCCTGTTTAGCTACCAGGAACATGGTGTTCATGGGAAATATGCCAAGTTTGAGACGGTCATAAACATCATGAGAAAATATGAGGCAAATGGGAAAACGGGTGAGGTTTATTAACATCACCATTAATAGTAATCATTATATTATTTAATATTTATTATGTATTTGCTATAAATCAAGTCTTATACCGATTACTTTAAATTTAGTGTCTCATTGAATCCTCTCAGCAGCCTTATGAGTTAAGGACTATTATTCTTCCCATTTTCAAATACGATAGCTAACAAAAAGAATAAGAAATTAGCTGAAAGTTACACAGCTACCAGGCATTTGGAACTAGTTCCACACATAGCTCATTCTGACTCAGAATCCCATATGCTTCCCGCTGCACCATGCTGCCCTGAACAAACACAGGCAAAGCCAGTGAGAAATCAGAAAGCAAGTTGCTTATTATTTTATCTTGTTGTACACAGGGCTGTAAAATATTATCTCTACTCCCCAGGAGCCTAGAATGTTAATCTATGATCTTTCTCATCAATTCTGTTTATGTTTTATTTATCCTTATATCAAACCTAAAAAGTAAAATTCACCCTGGATCTAACTGAAGGGCTTATTTTTAAATTTCTAAAACTCAGCATGTGTCAAATGTTAGTAAATATTGCTAGACTTACTGACTGTACTGATATAATATATTAAGGACAGTGCAAATTACTTAGAAGTTGGATTTTTAAGTGCTTGCTCCATGCCATTGTTTATAACTTATAAAATAAACATGGAAAATCTGTCTCCAGTTTATTAATGAAAGTTGATAAGCTGGGACTTTATCAGCTAAAAGGGAGGAATATACCAGGGTCCATGGAATTTTAGGGAAAAAGGAAGCCTTTAATTGCGTGAGGAAAAGTAGAATTTGAGTTATGACCTCTTCCATGGGCCGTTTATGAGCATAGGGTCATTAACATCTATCCCCAGGTTCCCAAGCAGGAAGCAGGAAAAGCAACAAACCAGAGAAAGTTCTGAGCCCTCTTTGAACTTTATAGAAAGGCACTTTATAAATCCTAGGAAAATGAATTTATGTTATAATTTGTCTAGAGTGACTGTGAGTTAAAATTCTTTTGAAAACAGGGCCCGTCCGATACACCTTATGGAAATTCACCTCCCCCCAGCCCCACCGGTGTAGCCCCTGTGTGTCAACTTGTTCTCTGTTGCTCTGTGAGTTCTTTCAGACTTCCTTTCCTGTGGACCTACATTAAGGGTGTTAAGAAATATACCATAAAGAGAAAGATCCTATTCAATAGGGGCCTAGAGGGCAGGAAAGAAGAATCTAGCCTTTTGTCCTGAAGTGGAATGAACAGTCATCCCTGAGTGTTGATAAAACAAGATTTCAATCAGCCATGTATGGTTGCAACTTAATTGGCAGTCAGATCTGCTTTCTGTGCAGGGGAGTATATTTGTATGTGCTCATTTTTTTTTAATGTGTTCCAAACCCTTGTAGTTGAGTTGATATATATTTTTTTTTTTTGCAATAATGATATGCTTTCAGTAGCGTGTCATTTTCTTTACCCTTGTCAAGAGATAACATACAATTAGGGAGTGATGTCAGCCTATAACACTTTGGTGTAAATTTTTGGTCGCACCAAAATACCGGGCTCCTTAACAAAGCTGGCAGACACATCTTTTGGCAGCAGCTGCTCGCCATGTGATTTAAAACTTCCTGTCACTATAATTGATGTATTTTTATTCTTTCCATTTCCTGAAGCCTGATCAGAATTAAAATTGCTTTTGGAATTTCCTGTCAAAGCAACTCATTTATTCGCTGAGTTCTGCACCTTTATTGGACATTGCCTTCAGCAAGAGTCAGGTAGGAGATTGTTGGGAATTAACCTCTTCACACAGATTTGATGGTCACACACAGCACATTTGCACACACACACACAGATTGTACATCATATGGTAAACTTGTCCTAATGGAAGCTTCACTTGTAAAACATTAATGATTGGAATATCATACTTGACTACCTGCAAGGGCCTCTGAGTTTTGTGTTAATTTTAGGAAATCCCATTGATTTTCCAACTGATTGTCTCACCATTTAATTTTGAAGTCTATTGGAGACTCTTGGAACAAAATTCTTCTGTGCCCCTAGTTTAGATAACATGACTAAAAATGTTTAATTTCCCTAAGCCCTTTTCTCCAACCTTTCTGTACCCCATAGGTTATTTACATATAACATCTTAGGGGTGGTTGGGTATAAAGGATGAGGGGTTCTGAAATATGCCCTAGAAGGCATTTGCTCACAAATGTGTGAACTGAGATAACTATAAAAATTCAGGTTGAGGGTACAATAGAAGGCAATGGAAGCATCTAAATTTCACTTTGTCATTGTTACATTTATTTTTTACATCCAAAAGGAAAGTCCTTTTCTGTGCAAAGGAAATTACTTTTTTGTGCAAAGGATCACCATTTTGCCTCAATCAATCCATGGCACGGAGGAATTATTTACGTATTTCTAGATTATGACTTTGTCTTCTTTGAAAAATGACTGTTTGCAGATTGCAGCAGATAAAAGAGAGAAACTTTTATGGACGTGAAGAAGAGATTGATTAGATTCAATGCCCTCGACAATGAGGACTGCTTTCACTTATATTAGTCACAACACCCCAAGATTTCTTTATGGGAGGGAAAATCTCCTTAGGAAGTAAAAAAAAAAAAGCACAGCAACAAACGACCTTTTTGAAAACAATAACACAAAGCCTTTAAAAAAAGGGATCCTTATTGAAAACTTAACCTGCATTGAACGTGTATGAGTCCAGGACTTTGTTTTTTTCATTGCTTACACCTACCACCTAGTCAGTGCCTTACAAACTATAGAAACTCAATTGATATTCATTGACTGAATAAAGGAACCTCTCTAGACTTGTAAAATCTCAAAGCAATGAAGAGGGGACCATATCATATCTGGAGACAGAGAGTCCCCAAACTCTAAATGAGGAATCCCAAGTTAAAATCACCAAGGGAGCTTTAAAAATTAAAAAAAAAAATTAATGTCCGGGTCATTCCCTGGACCATTAAATATGAATCTTCTGTTGGGTTACATCTTAGGATGTCAAGGTCACAGATCAGCCTTTCCGCAAACCAGATGCCTCAGGGTCTGATGTTAATCCCACCAAGTCAGAATCATCCTGGACATTTTTGATTTCTTAACCTAAGGCAATAATCAGTCTTTGAAAGCTGGAGATGGGGGAACAGTTGGTGGGGAGAACAAAACACTCCTTCAGACACATTGTGGGATGAATTAACAAACCACTATAAAATCACAGGTAAGGATAACCTTACATGTGGAGTGTGTTAGGAACCACCACTTTCATTCAGTATTTCAAGCATGTTAAGTATTCAGAGCAGGGCAAAGAAAAATTACATCACTAGATTGTTTTCCTGATCTTTAAGTTTTGAATATTTTCTTCTTTTCCTATGAATATTCTCCAGGAATTTCTAACCCCTCATTGTCATCTGACCCCATTCCTACCTCTGTATCTTTTTCACCTCTTACTCTCCAAACTCCTTGAATTTAGAGCAGCTCACAGAAGTAACAGGTAAATAATATGCTCATTATCACAGCAGGTGCTTGCCTATATTGCACACACAGGAAGTATCTGTTCCATGGAGCACATGAATTGGCCCTGATAATGATCAGGAAAGGATCTGCATATGTATTTCTGCGGCTTTCTAAGGCCATGGCCACCACTTTGGGAAGTGGCCTACAGGGAGCATCCAAGGCTCCATGCGTTGGGAGGCCCATCCTTCTACATTTTCAGCAGTGCTCCATTGCCTATGCTGAGCAAGCCACTGGAAAGAAATCCTAGTTTTTGTTTTTCTTCAAATTTCCCTTCCCCTTTAATTTTTGTTTCCTTCTTATGACATTCTGCTGTTCTTTACCACAAACCATTACAAAACAACCCATACAAGAAATTTGCCTCCTCCTTGGCTAGGGTAGAAGGCTCTCTGGAAACCACAAAGCCACATCCCCAGGGAACAGTAGCTTTATTAATATAATAATCACCATCACCATGGCCTGGTTACAATACACACATTGCTTTAGAAAGAAAAATAAGGACAACCTGGGGTTTGCTGGAGAAGCTCCACTTGAGGTTAGATGGGTATAGTTAAATTTGGAGTCAAGCTGAGGTCATTGCTGAGGAGATTTGGAATTGGAAATCCATGTGGAAAATGGTTGCCCCATGGAAGCTATCCACTCACCATTAAAACTCATTTTGAATGATATCAGATAGGAAAAAGACAAGGGTTTGATTCCATAACAGACTTTCTTGATGTCTTGGTCATTTGAAAAAGAGGCTCTATGGTATTTTCTCTTTGCCATCCATCTCCCGTTGCTCAGAGAAATCCTTGTAAAAGTTAAATTAAGAAATGTATTGGAAAAAACATACCATGCATCTTCCATGAAATTTTCATTCTAAATAACATAAAGGGGATGTGTTATCCAAAATCAAATAGTTTATACTTTCTTCCTTCCAAATAAGCTTGATATATTTATTTTTTTTAGAAAAGCTAAGTATATTTAATGAAATTTTTCTCCATTTGAAATTAAATAAAGAAGAAAATATTAAATATTAAAAGAGTCTTCTAATTCCCTCTTTGATTGTTTCCTTGATATGAAGAAGGGAAGAAAAAAAATAATGTATGACAAATAAACAAACTTAGTGTCCTCTTTCTCAAACAACCATATCAGCTTGGATGCAAATGACTCAAGAAAAAGTAGCCTGACTAAGTGTCCTGGCGCCTCCAGGACAGGCAAACTGCTGACATGGCAGCGGTGACATTTCCAGCTGATTTTAGGCCTCGATAACTATCCCTTTCAGCCTAAATCATGCTCTGCAGTAATTGACTAGTGCCCAGATGGGTTGGAGCACAGTTCTTTTGGAAGCTGTTCAGACCAACTTTGATGGCCTGTGAGTGCTGGGCCAACATCAGACTGGTTTCCTGGAGCCTGAGGTATAATACAGGCTATAGTCCAAGGGCCAGAGTTCTCTGAATGCTTAATAGAATGCATCATTGGATCCATTTGCTACCTTTGCCATATTGAAGAATAACAAATAACAAATGAATATGAGCTATGCTATAACCTTCAAACTAAAGCAGAATATACACTAAATGTCATTTCTAATAGTCTGTAAGTTTGACAGGTCATTTCTCTTTTTTTGTTTTAATATTACCTTATACTCATTCTCTCCCCTCCCACCAACAATAGTTGCTCTTGAACTGTTTTCAACATGTTACCCTTTTTAGGGCTCCAAATGCTCTTCTGCATACGAAACTTGCTTTAATTGACCAAAAATGCAATTTTAAGATGTTGAATTCTCTGCCACAAGATTGCTTACTGGCAGTGTTTACTGATGGAGGCTGTGGACTCTGGAGGATGTGAACAGATGAATGAAGCCTAGCATGCCTAGATGAGCACTGCCATCTGCTTAAGGGTTGGCCAAACACCTGAATAATTTGGGCTAAAAACCCAGCCATTTCATCATTCTGAATGCATACTAGAAATCACTGCTTTACAGAGATGGCCTCAATCAAGAACAAGAACTGATTTCCCTGGTGAGGCTGAATATTTAGGAGAGTAAGAAGATCCCAAACTGATCCTCTAGCTTTAGAGAGCTGGTTCCTTAACCCACATGAGTGGCCAGATGAGTTTAGAATAATCAGTGAATTTGCTTTTTTAGCTGCTGTCTGCAAAAACTGGTATTTAAGAGTGGCTTTAAAGTGACTACACTTAAAGTGAAAGTTGGAAAAATCCAGGTGGCCTTTCTTGTCTTTTTCCCAAGAATAATTGTGTACATAGTATATGAGCCCAGGAGATAATTGAATGCTGACTTCTTATTCTCCAACAGAGTATTTTTTTTCAGCAGAACTAAAACGGTTAGCATGCAGAAAAATACATAAAATATTAAACTAAAATATGTCTGTCTAGGGATCCATTTAGTTCCCTCCAAATAGTTCATTTCTTTGTGAATGCCAGTATGTTTATATATATTTAAATGCCCCATTTGCTACACTGGTTTTAGCTTCTTGTTAGCATCACTTCTTGTTAGCTTGATGTTCTACAGCACAAGGCAGCTGAAGAAGTGAAACATGTGTTGAAGAATTTATGCAGTGTCCTTAGTTTCTTTCATTAAGAGAACCAAGAATAATAGGTACATATTATAAGTTTGCTGTGTTAAGCAATATGTTATAGCTATGCTTGACAGACATCTTGTTTACATTCGTGTTATATATTGGGGAAACCACAGCGTTTTAAGAACTTGGCATTTTTAAGTAATATTTATACCATGCCTCCATGCATGGGAAACTTAGTCATCTAAAACCATGATATGTTTTAAATCCACTTGTCTCCTCCTCCGCATGAAATATCCCAAGTGCTTCCTCCCCATAGCGGGAAGTTCAACATTCTCTTTATTGGGGCCATTCTAATTACTAGCAAGGAAAAACCCAGACACACGCCCTCCATTTACTAAAACAATGGCTCATCTTATTCCGGTTTGGTTTAATTTATGTGTGAAAACTTTACTCCATCTTTCCTTCATGGGGAACAGTATGAAAACTATCTTTCTATGTGTTCAGTGTTTTTGTTTTTTAAAAAGCACTGACTGGGCAGCACCTGTGGCTCAAAGGAGTAGGGTGCTGGCCCCATATGCCAGAGGTGACAGGTTCAAACCTAGCCCTGGTCAAAAACTACAAAAAAACAAAACAAAAATAAAAAAACAAAAAGCACTGGCTGTCTCTAGTGTTTAAAAAAAACACTGGCTGACTTAGAAACCTTCCTTAACCTTGTTGAGCATTGTGCAGTTGCTAATGGGCATGAGCTATCCTCTTGGTGCAGACCCCCTTGGCATGCACAGTATCGAAGTACTCCACAGCCAGATCTGTGTAGCGCATTTGGTAAAGCTACCTTTACTGCCACTGAGAAGAAATGTGGAGGGTGGGGCAAATTCATATAGTTAGTGTTTTTATAGAAAGTATTGTATGTCAAAGGTAGGAAAGAAGAACCTATCTACCCTCTGTGACTATTTACATTTTTTGGCACTGAGATCAAACTCCACCTCTCCAAAGTGCTTTGCCCTGCTTTACCCATCTGCTTCAAACTTCTATGAGAAAGTATTCATTTTGAAGAGTATGGCACCTTGAATATCCTGAAGCGTATCTAACTCCAACAGGGAGTAGCAAAGCTAGTCACCGCTGGTTCCACTGCACAATGACCCATGCCAAGGGCCGAGACCAGATGAAGTAAAGATGAAGAAGATATATACAGGCTCAGTGCCTGTGGCTCAACTGACTAAGGCACCAGCCACGTGCACCTGAGCTGGCGGGTTCGAATCCAGCCCCAGGGCCCGCCAAACAACAATGACAGCTGCAACCAAAAAAAAAATGGCGGGCGTTGTGGCGGGGACCTGTAGTCCCAGCTACTTGGGAGGCGGAGGCAGGAGACTCGCTTGAGCCCAGGAATTGGAGGTTGCTGTGA
>CAUYON010178343.1:0-23281 GCA_963573935.1 Arctocebus calabarensis
ATTGATCAAGATAGTCACTAGCCACACAAAGCTATATTAAATTACATAAACTTAGGCTCGGCGCCTGTGGCTCAACAGGCTAAGGCACCAGCCATGTACACCTGAGCTGGCGGGTTCGAATCCAGTCTGGGCCCGCCAAACAACAATGACAGCTGCAACCAAAAAATGGCCGGGCGTTGTGGCGGGCGCCTGTAGTCCCAACTACTTGGGAGGCGGAGGCAGGAGACTCGCTTGAGCCCAGGAATTAGAGGTTGCTGTGAGCTGTGATTTCACAGCACTCTCTCCAGGGTGACAGCTTGAGGCTCTGTCTCAAAAAAAAAAAAAAAAAAATTATTTAAACTTAAATAAAACGTAAAATCTAATTCCTCAGTCCTACAATGCAAATTTTGAATGCGCAATAGCCGCATACATCGCTTGTGTCTACTATATTACACAACACAAAACATTTCCATCATCACAGAAAGTATGACTGAACAGTCATGGGCTACAGAAAATACAGACCAACAAAAAAACAAAATATAATATAGTGAGTAAAATATAGGGGGGTCCCAGAAGTCGCCATACAAATTCCCCATGTATGGCAACTTCTGGGATACCCTGTAATAAGGTGAGCTGTTGAATGCTACAAAAGCACAAAGCAGGGGCACCTAACCAAGAATGAGGTTAAGAAAGGCATCCTAAAATAAATGGCAGGTAAGCTAAGTCCAAAAGGTTTAAAGGGTGGGGACAGGGAGGAAATCTTTACTTTAGGCAGCAGGAAAAGCATGAGCAAAGACAAGTGTGGAGTATTTGGAAGAAATGAAAGATAGCGATTGCTTCACTATATAGCACTGTAGGGTATAAACTCAGATTGCAATCATGGGGATGCTATTCTTCATAGACAAAATAACAAATATTTAATACAGAAAGAAAAGAAAAATTAGTTACTAGATCTCTCCAAATCGGGATCAAATTTGTGGCAGGATAATGGCACATACTTCATGGAGAAGTAATAATTCATGTTGTATTTCTCAATGATTCCATGTTTGAAACAAAATGAGAATAACTCATAGTAAGTGTTCAAATTGCGTTGGCAAGTCATATTTAACTTTAATATGAGGACCTGCATCAAAGAGTAAGGAGACCCACAAATACTTTCTGGCCAACTCATAAAATAATATTACCCATCTATTTTACTATGTGTCCCTAATCCATTCACTCTCACATGCTGCTGAACAACTTTATCATCTGTCCAATCCTCACTCTCAACTGACAACTTTAAGTCTTACTTCAGTGCAAAAACTTGACACAACTGAAAGAGAATAGGTGAAGACTCCCATCTACCTTCCTCGTGGCATGTGTATTCACATACTCTGCCTTGGCCTATCATCATAAAGTACTGATGCTCCAATGGAAAGCCAATCCTTCCTACTTGTACACTAAATCCCTTTCCTTCCTGCTTTTTCCAAGACATTATTTTAGCATTCTTATCTTTTCCTTCTGAAATCACTGACATTTCACTCTCTAATAGCTCACTACTATCATCATATACCCTTACTTTTACTTTCTCATCTTTAAAAAAATTCTTGATCACACTTTTTTCACTAGTAATGCCTCCATTTCTCTGTTCCCTTTTATTCCTATAAAGATAATTTTATTCCTATTAAGATAATTCCTCACTATCTTAATTTCCCCTCCTATTGTCTCTTAAAATCATGTCAATCAAAATCTTTATTCATGTGTGGATCCCAGTACCTCCAAATTGGTAACTCCAATGACAGATTCTTAAGTTTACACCTTACTCAACATTTTATACTCTCTCCCTACTAATAAACTTTCTTCATTTTATTTCTCACCTCACTGGTTGTTCCCTCTCAGATTCTTCCTGTTTTCACCAAC
Organism: Arctocebus calabarensis; assembly: GCA_963573935.1. NCBI lineage: Eukaryota > Metazoa > Chordata > Mammalia > Primates > Lorisidae > Arctocebus > Arctocebus calabarensis. The sequence continues at coordinate 1,879 of CAUYON010178343.1, forward strand.
CTTTTTCCTATCTATAGTCACTTCCTTGACGAGCACACATCAGTCTCAGATCTTTGAGTACCATCTAAATGCCCAAATTTATGACTGGCTGGCTGCTGTAATATTCAAAAGGTATAAGGATTCAAACACAGTAAGTTTATTTTCTAGTTACCTAATAGTATTGGGTGGGATTGAACAAGTTAGTAGGGTGATCCTTATCCACACAATCATTCAGGAACCTAGGATGATGGACAATCTACCATTTCTACACAATGTATGAGTTCTAACATATCCTAATTATCATTTCAGTTCCAATCATCCAGAAGGCAAAAACAAGATGGAATACATCTTGTATTGGCCACATCTGGAACTGGTATGTAACACTGTGCTCATATTCTATTAGCTCAATCCATTAGCACAATGCAAGGGAGAAGTAAGTGTCCAGTTATGTATTTAAGAAGAAAATGAGACACAGATATGTTGAACAGTTTCTGCTTGGGGACTCATTCCCAAATTTCTGACTCATATATCCAACTATTAACATCTTAGATAGGTAATAGATATCTCAAATGTAGCACACCCAAAACCCAAAACTAAATTCTTGATCTATGGCCTCCCTCTCCATCTTAGATAGGTAATAGATATCCCAAATGTAGCATACCCAAAACCCAAAACTAAATTCTTGATCTATGGCCTCCCTCTCCTCCTTGACGACACTTTTGCTCATACCTTACATTCAATCTATCAACAAATCCAGTGAATCTACTTTCAAAAAATCCAAAATCTGAACAATTCTCAATACTTCCGCTGCTACCAATCTGGCCAAGATGAGTGCAAGAGCTTCCTCCCTTATCTCCTTCCTTCAACCTTGCCCCTTTACAGTCTATTCTCAACTTAGTATCCAGAGTATTCCTGTTAAAATGACTTCAGATCACATCACTCAGCTCTGGCTGTTCAAACCTTCAATGGCTTCCCATTTCACCTAAGGCAAAAGTCAAAGTCCTTATAACCAATCCACTCCCCTCCAGGATTTCACCTACTACTTACCTCTCTATTTCAAGTGACTCCAGCAACTTAGGCTTCTTGCTGTCTCTTGAATAGCAAAGAACATTCCTGAGCAGACTCTTTGAACTAGACTCTTCAACCTGAAAAGCCTTCCCTCTCTCTAAAGCAGTGGTTCTCAACCTTCCTAATGCCATGAACCTTTAATATAGTTAAAAGGGTCGTGATCCACAGGTTGAGAACCGCTGCTCTAAAGTGACTGTTCAAATGCCATCTTCATGGGTGAGGCCTATTCCTATTAAGATTTCCCTATTTTTACAACCAACTCTATCCCCAACCTTATCTTGTCTAACTTTCATTTTCTATAGTACTTATTACCTTCAAACATACTCCAACACACACACACATACCTCCCCAGAATGTAACTTGACAGGGTGAAGACCTTTGTTTTGTTTTCAAATGTACTCCTAAACAGATTACTACTTCATATACAGTAGACACTCAAATATTTACTGGATACATAAATACATGTAATGACTTAATACAAATGTAACTAATATAGTTCTGGATGGATGACAAAGCAAATGGTGACCACAGCTTTAAAAAATACCAAAATGTAAGTTATAATGCTTATCATTTTTCTTAGAAAGCTAGGAGACAATCTTTCTACTACTATATTAATAAGTTTTACCTCAGGCGGCGCCTGTGGCTCATCAAGTGTTCAAACCCGGCCTCGGCGGAACTGCAAAACAGAAAAATAGCCGGGTATTGTGGCAGGCACCTGTAGTCCCAGCTACTCAGGAGGCTGAGGCAAGAGAATCGCCTATGCCCAGGAGTTGAGGTTGCTGTGAGCTGTGTGACGCCACAGCACTCTACCTAGGGCGATAAAGTGAGACTCTGTCTCTAAAAATAAATAAATAAATAAATAAATAATTTTACCTCTTTCCCATAAATTGTTTATCCAATTCATATATCAACATGTTGCCACATGAATTTTAATTCAATAATGGTTTAGGGATAACATTAACAGAATGTAGTCAATATTCAAAAAGTTCGACTAGGTCAATCATAAGTTCTAAGTCAAGAATGGCCAAAAGTTTTAATAATTAGAGCCCTTTGCTAAATATATTACTGGACTCTTTTTTTGGACACAGACTCTTATTCTGTCACCCATAGTAGAGTGCCAGGGAGTAATCACAGCTCACAGCAACCTCAAACTCTTAGGTTCAACCATTCCTCTTGCCTCGGTTTCCCTTTTTTTTTTGGTAGAGACAGAGTTTTAATTTATGGCCCTCTGTAGAGTGCTATGGCATCACACAGCTCACAGTAACCTCCAATTCCTGGGCTTAGGCAATTCCCTGGCTTCAGCCCCCCAAGGAGCTGGGACTACAGGCACCTGCCACAACACCCGGCTATTTTTTTGATGCAGTTTGACTGGGGCCGAGTTTGAACCTGCCACCCTTGGTATATGGGGCCAGTGCCTTACCGACTGAGCCACAGGGCTGCCCAGTTTTCCCATTTTTAGTAGAGATGGAGTCACACTCTTGCTCAGGCTGGTCTCAATCTCCTGAGCTCAAGGAATCCATCCACCTCAGCCTCCCAGAGTGCTAGGATTACAGGCATTAGCCACCATGCCAGACTACTAAAAGAGATTTCTGAAAGGAAAGTTTTAGAAATACAGTATTTACCTTTTTTCTTCAAAAACAGTTGAAAAAATAACACTACTATAATTTTGTGAAGCCTTTTACATATTCATCATCTTATTTTCATACCGCTCCTATGATCTACTTAAAACACGTGGGCTACTAGAAGTTCGGTGCATAGCATAAGAAGTGGGAAGAGGATCAAGAGATGCCAGCAAAAAGCAAGAACTTAACTTAGTTCTCATGAAACGTATGTGAGATTGCGTAACTTACTGTTAACATGAGAAAGCATAGGCAGGAGGAATATAAGTGGAATATCATCAAATTTAAGAGACAATCATGCAAAAACTAGAAGGAAACAAACATTTTCAGTGCCTCTAGATTAGGTATAAAAGGACTTCTTTGAATGATAATATCTTCTCTATCTGAAGTTCTCTGATACTATTCCCAGGGAAGCAATACAATGAGTTAAAAAATATGTTGAATTATTTAGAAGCAATTATCAATAGCACTTTATTTTTTTACAGTTACAAAGGCAATAACTGTTTAGTATTCATAGAAAAAATAGGATATTTTATAATGATAATTAAGTTATCTTTCTACAACATTACCAGAAATTATGCTAACAATAACTCTTTAAAAATACTATCTACCTAAGACTTAAATTAATAATTGCTTTTTTTCCTCACTAAGCTACAGAGAAATTTCTTAGAGAGTATATACTTTTAAACACAGGAAAAGGAATAAAACCCAAGTATGAGAATATAAAATCAAGTATAAGATCTAGGAACCATTTATAATTTTACTGCTGGCACTAGTAATCTCCTCTTACATTAAAAAATATCAATAACCCCAAATAGAAATTTGTTTTGTGAAATAAATGCTGTAAGGTAGAAAATATGGTTTAAAAATACTAGATCAAGCTCACACCTGTAATCCCAGCACTTCGGGAGGCTGAGGCAGGATTGTTTGAGGCCAGAAGTTCAAGACTAGCCTGGGCAAGAGCAACCGCCAACCCACCTCTACAAAAAAATAGGAAAATTAGCTGGTAATGGTGGTGCATGTCTATAGTCCCAGATATTCAAGGGGATGGCTGAAGCCTAGGAGTTCAAGGATGCAGTAAGCTATGATTGCATCACTGCACTCCAGTCTGGGTAACAGAGTAAGACCCTGTCTTTTTTTTTTTTTTTTTTTTTGCAGTTTTTGGCCGGGGTCAGGTTTGAACCCGCCACTTCTGATATATGGGGCCAGCGCCCTACTCCTTTGAGCCACAAGCGCTGCCCCCAGTGAGACCCTGTCTTAAAAAAAAAAGAACAACCCCAAGCAGTATATTCATACTAAGCTATTTTAAAATACTCTAAGGTAAGTAATTTTTTTTAGTTAAGCTGTTCTAAAAATATAAAGTCAAATCTTCTGGTGTCATTAAATGTCATGTATTTAATACAAGAAAATACAATTAAGGTATATCTTACAAAAAAGAACATCCATATCTATTTTTTAAAAAATACACTAATTTGGGAACAAAACTTGAAAAAAATCTGCCAAGATGCTATGTTTCTCTCTCCTAAGAAGTGTAGTTTCAAAATCTGCAAGATGGGGCGACACTTGGCTCAGTGAGTAGGGCACCGGCCCCATATGCCAAAGGTGGCGGGTTCAAACCCAGCCTCAGCTGAACTGCAAAACAAAAAAATAGCCGGACATTGCGGCAGGTGCCTGTAGTCCCAGCTACTCAGGAGGCTGAGGCAAGAGAATCGCCTAAATCCAGGAGTTGGAGGTTGCTATGAGCTGTGTGACGCTACGGCACTCTACGGAGGAGGGCGATAAAGTGAGACTCTGTGTCTACCAAAAAAAAAAAAAATATCTGCTAGATGGCCAAATAAAATTGGAACAATACTCCCTGCAAAATGAACAAAGGCTGATCACTTTCTACCTTCCCAATTGTCCCATGTCCCCAGTACAGGTCAAGTATTCCAAATTTATTATCTATGAACATGTGTTTTCTGACTTTTTTTTTTTAATTACCATATTCAGTGAAAATCATGATGAGAAACATCATTTTACATTGTAGTGATGCTCCCCAGGCTATGCAGTAAAAAGAGCCATCACCAGTGAAATTTAAAACAAGGTGAAGGACCCTGGTCACATAAGCCACATTGAAAAATATGGAAATATGACTAACCACTACCATATACTAGTCCTCAGCAAAAACAGAACAATTTAATGATGCTTCTAAGATTAATAAAGATACTAATTCTAAAACATCACAGAATGTGACAAAGGTTTCAAAAGAACTTTTTATAATGAATATGGAGGTTAACATAGCTAGTATTATAAACCAGTATTCCTCTGACATTTTCAGTTACTTTTTTGGGTGAATAAACATCTTAATATAGTTACTTTCCCCATACACGTTTTTATTACATTTCATAATTTTGTAATACGGTAAAAAGAATGACTTTTTGTGCAACCTACTAGTGTATCTCATTTATTTATTTATTTAAGACACGGTCTCACTTTGTCACCTTCCCTCAGTAAAGTGTCATGGCAGCATAGCTCACAGCAACCTCAAACTCTTGGGCACAAGTGATCCTCTTGCCTCAGCCTCCTGAGTAGTGGGACTACAGGCACCCATCACAATGCCCAGCTATTTTTAGAGATGAGGTCTCACTCTAGCTCAGGCTGGTCTCAAATTCCTGATCTCAGGCAATCTACCCAATTCAGCCTCCCAGAATGCTAGGATTACAGGAATGAGCCACCACTCCCAGCTATCCTTTCCTTTGTTTCTTTTTTTTTTTTTTTAGAGACAGAGTCTCACTTTATCGCCCTTGGTAGAGTGCTATAGCATCACAGCTCACAGCAACCTCCAGCTCTGGGGCTTAGGTGATTCTCTTGCCTCAGCCTCCCGAGTCGCTGGGACCACAGGTGCCTGCCACAACACCTGGCTATTTTTCGTTGCAGTTTGGCCAAGGCCGAGTTTGGACCCACTACCCTCTATATACGGAGCCAGCACCCTACTCATTGAGCCACAGGCATCTCCCATATCCTTTATTTTTTATAAGAAAATTGGTCTTGGATGGGACTTTTTCAAAACCCATTATTTTTCATGAACCTCACCACCACTTAATTCGAGACAAAGATGTATTAACCATACGTTAAAATAAATCTAAAGTCTTTTTTAGGTAGAAGACTTCTTTGAGAATATTTAGAAAATTATTGGTCTTTGGCTTCCAAAAGTACACTAACACAAAGAATTCAAGAATCTAATTTCAAAGTTCTAAAAATCCTCTGAACTAGACCTACCTAATTATAAGATATAACTATAAAGCTATGGTAGTTAAGGCTCGGCGCCTGTGGCTCAACTGGCTAAGGCGCCAGCCATGTACACCTGAGCTGCAGGTTCGAATCCAGCCAGGGCTAGCCAAACAACAATGACAGCTGCAACCAAAAAAAATGGCCGGAGGTTGTGGTGAGCACCTATAGTCCCAGCTACTTGGGAGGCAGAGGCAAGAGACTCGCTCGAGCCCAGGAATTGGAGGTTGCTGTGAGCTGTGATGCCACAGCACTCTATCCAGGGTGACAGCTTGAGGTTCTGTCTCAAAAAAAAAAAAAAGCTATGGTAATTAAGGCCGCAGGCAGTGCCTGTGGCTCAAAGGAGTAGGGTGCCGGCCCCATATGCCAGAGGTGGTGAGTTCAAATCCAGCCCTGGGCAAAAACCAGGAGAAAAAAAAAAAAAAAAAAAAAGACAGTATTGGCCTAAGAATAGACAAACAGAATCCAAAAATCACAAACATAAGCAATTGATTTCAGTAAGGGTAATTCAGTAAAGGAATTACCTTGGTAATTGCCAAGGTAATTGAATAAAAAATCTTTTCAAACAAAGGGGAAACAAATGGACTTTCATATATAAAAGAATGAACTTTAACTTTTTACCTCACAAAATATACAAAAATTAAGTTAAAGTGGATCACAGGCCTAAATGTAAAAGCTAAAATGATAAAATAGGAAAAACTATTTATGACCTTGAATTAGGCAAAGATTTGTTGGACAGGGCACAAAAAGTATGAACTATAAAAGAAAAATTGGATAAACTGGACTTTATCAAGAAATAAGACTACTCCTCAAAAGACACTCAGAGGCCATGTCACGGTGGCTCTTGCCTGTAATCCTTAGCACTCTGGGAGGTCAAGGTGGGAGGATCACTAGAGCTCACTGAGTTGGAGACCAGCCTGAGCAAGAGTAACAACCCATCTCTACCAAAAATAGAAAAATTAGGTGGGTGTCATGGCATGCACATAAACTTCTAGCTGCTGAGGAGCCTGAGGCAGGAGGATTGCTTGAGCCTACAGTGAGCTCTTTTGATGCTGCTGTTGTACTCTACCTGGGGCGACAGAGTGAGTCTTTTGTCTCAAAAACAACAACAAAAACAATTAGGAAAATGAAAAAGATTAACCACATATCTGACATAAAAGACTTGGATTCAGTTATGTGTATGTGTGTGCATATGTGTATATAGTACTTTACAGGGCTATAGTAAGTTCAATATCAAATAAGTAGATTTAAATAGATACTTCCCCAAAGAAAATATGTTTAGTAAATAAGCACATAAACAGATATCCAACCTCATTAGTCATCAAGAAAATGCTAATTAAAACCACCAAGAGCTTCTACCATTTACCTATAATAATAGCTAAAACTAAGAAGACTGAAAAGTTTAAGTGTTGCCAAGGATACAGAGTAACTATGAGGAGAATTCTCATTAATGATATGTGGCAACTGCAAAATGGTACTGCCACTTTAGAAAAGTTTAACAGTTTCTTGTACACTTAACATACAACCCACCAATACCACTTCTAGTCCTCACTCATGAGAAATAAATCAAAACCAATGTTCACACAAAAACCTGACACCAAATGTTTATACAAGCCTGATTCATAATTCCTACAAACTAGAAACAACCCAATGATCTATCAACTGGTAAACATACACAGACTGTGGTACATCCACACAAAAGCATATTAAGCAAAAGCTGAAACTAATTACCAATACATGCAACAAAATGGATGAATCTCAAAAGCATTATACTAATTAGAAGAAACCAAATATACAAGATTACCACTGTATTATTCCATTTATATGAGTTTTTGGAAAAGGCAAAAATAGAGATCATACCAGTGTTTGCCAGGGCTTAAGGCTGGGACTGAGTGCAAAGAACAAGGAGGGAACATTCTGTGATGATGGAATCATTGTATACCTTGATTGTGGTGGTAGTTACTAAGTTTGCCAAAACTCAAACTGTACATTTAAAAAGGTATATTATGTATATCCTAATAAACCTCATTTTTTAAAAAAGTAATGATGTTCTTTGAACTGTGATCTGATGGAAAAAAAAGTACAAATAAAAAAGCAATTATGAATCTTCTACTAAAGTCTAAAACACATCTTAATTTCAGAACCTCAAATATAATATAGATTTATAGACCAGGAATCAGAACACTTCAGCCCATGAACTGGCCTACCACCTGTTTTTGTACAGTCAACAAGCTAAGAATAGTTTTTGTTTAAGTGGTTGGAAAAAATAAAAATCAAAAATAGATTATTTCATGACACATAAAAATGATATGAAATTAAAACTTCAATGTTCACAAAAGTTTATTGGAACACCTCAAATTCATTTATTTACGTATATTGTCTATTAGCTACTTTTGGACTACAACAGAATTGACAGGGATTACATAGCCCACAATCCCTAAAAATACTATCTGATCCTTCACAGAAAAAGTTTGCTGACCCTGCCTTAGATACAAGTTGTTGATATTTCCTACAGACTATGACCCCTAGGAAGATTCATGCCAGCACAAACCTCTCTTATACTTAAGGTATAAAGGCACTAAATAGAGCCTCAGGGTAACCTTTGAAAAGATCCCTAAAACCCCCAAACGGTATTTTTCAAACTGCTATTGCAACCAATTTGGTGTCAATTTAATAAGATGATTTTATGACTAGCATAAATAAAAGAGAATTTAATAATACAGAAAATCAGAGCCCCTCTTATATAGTAGGGTTTCATTCATAAATTCTTTCACCAAATATCGCAGTACCTATACACTAGGTATTATTATAGATGAGGATTTTAAAAAAATATATAAAATAGACAAAAACTATTTTATATACTAGAACTCTGATATAATTTGAAAACTGTCATCCTGGTACATTTGTCCCAAAAGTGTTGTCAGTAACTGCAGCAACATTACAAGAATGAAAATGATATTTCATTTGATGTTACAGAGCTTCCAGAAGATATAAAGTTAACTGAGTTCAAAGCAATTTTTATATTCTGTATCAAGGGCATTCCCAGGACCCAGAGAGGAAAGTTACTGGGCATCAATTTCCCTCTATGCATAGTCTTGATATGAGAAGGAACAAAAATAATAGTTTTTTTTTTTTTAAGCCCATGAGAAAACATGGAAACCAAAATAATCTCAGAGGGTAGAGGGGAGAAAAAAATAATTGCTTAATGTTAGGGTGGAGACTGTATTAAGAGTTTCTTCTGACTACCATGCTAATTAAGTATGAGAGTAAATTAGGTTTGTAGCCAAAAGAAACTGAAAAATAAAACCACCTCCCAGAACATGTCAATACTTCCACAAACCTTTTAAGAAAGGAATGTAACAAATGAGGATCTATAACGCGATTAAGAAAGCACCGGATAAATTTAAAAAACAGAAAAGCTCCCAAACAGACCCTATTTTGAATTCACAAGTTCTATACTGCTGATTCTTACTTGACAGATAACCATTATAGATAAAATAGACAAAGACAATGAATAAAGTACTCAAAACAACTTAATTTCTGAGGAAGAAAAAGTCTAGGAAGAGCTACTGATTAAAAAAAGGCTTATGTCAAAGACAGTTTGAGGCAGAAACATAAGATAATTAGGCAAATACTGGATTTCATAAAACAAGGGGATTTTTGACAAAATGTTCATTAAGTGTACAACTAAATTAATCAAAATGTCAAAGAAACAAAATACACTTAATCAGTTTTGAAGGAGAAAACAATGTTATGGTTGCAGAGAAAGTGAAAAGAAAGAAGACTAAAGTAGTCATCCCATTCTACAACAAGGTAGGCATCAGGTCTTAGAAAATGTCAATAAACAATGACACCTAAAAATAATGGCACCTACTCCTTCCTCTATTCCCTATCACTCATAAAAGATAGGTTTTCAGCTGCTACAGCCAGATCTACTACTATTCATTCTAATGAGGAAAGAAGGAGACAGAAAAATAAGAAAATTCAGACTGCTCTAGCTTGTTATCCTAACAATTTTTCTGGCTTATTATACAAATGTATACAATTAAATCAAGTATGTGCTCACATTTACTACATTCAAGGAGTCAAGCACCCAGTCTAACATTCCTTATTAGCAGTTTACTGACAATCCCTTTAACCGCCAGCATATATAAATAAATGACTGATAATTTTCTAAATACAAGGGGTGAGTGGATACCTAAAGGAGGAAGTTCATGATGTAAGAAGAGAGAAAGAGCACAAAAAAGGGAACACTAGAGATACCAAAGACAGTCATTTTATAATTTTGCCAAAAGGGCAGCCCCAAATATATCCAGGTAAGTATTAACACCAATAGCTAGTATAGCCTAAGTACCTACCTTAGTGGGAACACAACTTTTCAGAGGTATGATGCAATTGGCATGGATCACAAAGATGTATTTGAATTCAGTGGATCTCATTATAAAAAAGATTCTATCCTAGAATATTCCCTAGTCAAAGCATTATTATAATTACACAGCTTAACCAAGACTGACAATAAGAAATCGTGAAAACAGAACATAATTGTAATGCAATTATAAGAAGTTCCCATCTACAGAAATACAGTTAATAAATTACACTCTGGTACCACACATTTTTAAAATTAATGCATTTATTACACCTGTTCATATTATACCATATACTATATCATACCATCTGGTCAGAGGAAGCAACATCAGAAAAATATAAATGGTCAAAGTAAACATTTAATGCCAAAAGTATAAACACATTTATTTGATAAATATTTGATAAGGTTCTGTCATTTACCAGAGTAATCTGAGTACCTACATAGTAATACAAATACAGGACATGAAATTTATTTACTTCTCAACATAATTTTAAAAACTAAAATCTGTATCCTATGTTCAAAATGTTTGATAACAGTAACAACATTAAAAACAATCTTACATCTCCCAAAGTGATCTGTTAAACATAGTGCATCTAATGACATGTAAAAAGTTTTGCTCATATAGTAAGTTTTTCAAAATTAAAAAGCTACATGCAGTGTATTGTGTAAGTACAAAAAAATAGAATACACTAAAAGGTTTATAGTAATATTTAGTCTTAGTGGTGAGATCAGAGATTTATTTTTTACTTTTTATACTTCTATTTTTCTAATATCCTCATAATGAATATACTTTCCCCCCGTAATTAGAAAGTTTTTATTGTAGCTGAAATTTCCCTTTGAGAAACATTATTTTAGAACACCTATAGTTTACTGTCAGGTAAGTCTTTAGAATAAAATGTGTCATTACACACAAGCACAATTTTTTCATTTCTTTCCATGTATGTCACAATTTTAAGAAATTCTTTTAAGTACATATAAGGAAGACAGTTCAATTAGAAGACCACACAGTACATTTCAGTTTCCACTGAATTAATATCAAATTCAAATTTAAAATTATTTCTTGGAGAAATTTATTTTATCATCTGTAATACTGACATGTATATTTAAGAGATCCATTTTTTTTTTTATCATTTATCACTCCCTTACTACAAATATATTTATTAGTTCATAAGAAAATGTACAAGAAAAATTACTACTCATCACTAAACATTAAAACCTGGGTGGAGGGGACAGTAAGAAACACTTGGCTTTCAACTGAATAAAATTCATTAAGAGTATCCTTATAGTTTCAGGAGATGCAACTAAGCTTTCCAATTAGCAGCAATTTAAATAAATTGGCCTAGAGGTTCTCAAGCACTGGTACATAGGAACTGCTCAGGGAGTACAACAAATGCAAAAGCGCAAGGCCCTAGTTTTCACCTACTAAGTCAGAATCTTCAGGAGGGTGGAGTTCCAAACAATCTAACCCTCTCAAATAAACAGTAGGATAGGAATTTTACTAAACAAAACTGCAAAATGTTCTAGTAACTCTAAAATAAAGGTCTTAATAGTTCTTATAGTAAGAATTACATTTTCATAACCTCTACCCATTATCCTTCTTATTCTGTAGCAGTCTTTAGAAGATACAATTCAACAAAACCACCCGTGTATTGCAGAGTATATAAAGCCCAATGGCACCTGTGCCTGGTAAGACAAAGGCATATCCGATTCCTGGAGAAAACAGACAGCAGATGTGACCCCTAGTATTTATCCATTAAAAACAATGTATCCTAAAAATAAATTTCCATGTCAAGGAAACAAAGCTGTTTATAAATAAGAAGGATTGTGGAGGTGGGGGGAAGACAGGAGGAAGCTTAAGAAAGTTAAGTACCAAAAGTCAGGAAACAGGCAAAATGAATAGTAACTGGGGACAAGGGAAACAGCATAAACTAGGAAAAGGAAGAGGGGAAGAGGTTCATCCTTAGAATCCAAGAAGTGGGAAGAAATAAACAGATATTAGAAGAAAAATATCTGAGCAGATGAAAACTGGAAAGTGATTTTTAAGAAATAACACAAAAACGAGAAATGTAGATCAAATGATGGTACAGAACATATATGGAGGTTTAAAGATTGTATAAAAGCGTGAAAAACAAATATTGTGAACAAAGTGATACTAAATAAAGCAAGCAGCAAGCATATTGGATGAATTTCCAAAGTAAAGATGATAAAGCAGGAAAAAATTGCACAGAGAGAAGAAAGAATAAGACACTGTGAGAACAGGGAATCAAAATGTAAGTAGTAGGTAAGAAAGAGAACTTTGAGCAAAGTCAACAGAATAAGTCACATTACCTAATCAATTATTGTAAAGCTCGGTTATTACACCATACATTTCCTGATTATTTGTAAAGCATAATAAAGTATATTGTTTTATGTAATGAAATAACAAATGTTTGTAATACATATTACATAATAAAAACAAAATGTAAATACGATAATTTGATAGTGTTAAGAAGCTGAAAATAAAAAAACAGGCTGACAAAAGCACGAACTAAAGGAAAGGGAAAAAAGACAAAAAGGAAGCGGACACAAAACAATCAAAACTACAATAAATGGGTAGGAATAAAGAGGTGTGAAAAGCACAGTGGAAGGCTAGCTAAAAAGTGCCAGTAGGGCGAGGGCGAAAAGAGCCAGGTGAAGCCTGATGAAATCTTGACAGCTTCAGGGTTCAGAAAGTAACTCCAAAGTGTCTAGAGAGATTACGTGAAGATAATAGATAATGTTAAGGAGCAGTAGAACGACGTAGAGAGCCTCAAGAGGACTAGGGGTAAGAGAAGAGCAAAAATGCTCGTAAGTCAAAGCTGACTTTAGAAAGCAGGCAGATTCAACAACTGGAAAATGAGCTGGGGGTGGGGGCGATAAGAATGGGATGATGGAGGTTACAGTCAACGACAGACACTGACAAAACATTAGGAATGCGGGACTGAGACCAGAATGGAAAGAACATCGGAAACACAAATAGGTTTAGAGAAATTCCCAAACAAGTAGAGAGAGAGAGGGAGAGGCAGCGGCCTGAAAGGTGGGCACCAGGAGGAGTAGAGAGGAATGATGCGCCCCACGTAATAATTTCACCCGACAGTAACTCGGGCTGGGGTCCCGGCCGGGGCGTAACCTGCATCCTCCATCCGGATGCCGCCGCCGCCGCCCCCTCGCCCCCCCCGAAATAACAAAAACATCTAAGAGATGCTGGCAGGGCTGGACACCTCAGTCCGTGGTGACCTTCTCGGACCAACCCTGAGTTTCGCCCCCTATTGATAACCTCCCGCTCAACCACCGCTGCCCCAATCCCCAACATCTGGGGTGGGGGCCAGAGACAGCCCCCCAGCCATTGTGTGTGTTTACGTAGCTAGGAGCTGCATGACGGAGGATACGCGGGCGATGCCCACCTCCCACCCCGCGGAGCCGAACGGAGAAGGTGGCTGAGGGCACCAGAGCCCCCACAGCCGCCGCTTTCCCCCAAATAAACACCAGTCAGCAGAGCTCAAAGTCGGGAGGAGCAGCAGGGTTACATCGACACTCACCTCCTCCGGAATGGCAGGGTCCGCAGCTGAAGAGGCCGCAGCGCCGGCTTCGGGCTCCATGTCCCCGTTGAACAGAGCCTGGCCCTGCTCCGTGCCGCCGCCGCCGCCGCTCAGCGCCGCCATCTTATAACCGAGAGCCGGGGCCCGAGCGGCCGCTGCTGGGCAGGGAGGGGGAAGGGAGGCGGAGGGCGGGGGCAGGCGGAGGCGGAGGCGCGGGGGGCACGGGGAGGGGCGGCCTGGGCGGCGCCGCGGACGGAAGACGCCTGGGCCACCTCAGGTACCGGCGCGCGGCCCGGGCGCAGCCGAGCCTGGGGGGATTGGGGGAAGGACGCAAAGATGAGGCGGGGGGGTAGGGGGGGAGAACGGGGAAAGGGGGCGGAGACGACTAGAAGTCGCCGCGGCAACGGCGTCACCCGCGTGTCACGGTCGTGACGTCACCCCGGGTGCGTGACGTAATCCGAGGAGCGCCCTCGCACAGTTGTCAGGGGAGGTTTCCGTCTCCTTCACCACCCGCGTCCTCACACTTTTCCTCCGCTCCGCCGTTTCCATGGCTCCCATTTCCTACTTTCTTCTCATCTCCTCCGTCCTCAGCCTGTTCTGTAATGTGGGATTTACTAGAAGAGCAGGGGTGGTGTTCAAGGAGAACTCAAAATCCTAGAGGGAGGAAGGCGGGGAAGCCCATGCTAGTTGTTTCCGTTACAACAAACGTCTCCCTGTCACAAAAATACGGACTTAAACGCCAAGCTTGAAACATTCAAGCAGAATTTGATAGAAATATATTTAGGAACAGCTAAATTAGCAGTGTGGTACTTGTTTACTTTTCACTGAAGGATTTGGCCTATTAAAGTGAGTCTAAATGGAAGTCTAAAAGCTTTTCTTCATCGCTGAAGAATAAAATGTTTTCCTTTAGTGCATTTTTTGTTTTCCAGATTCATTCATTTAACAAATATCAATGGAGTGAGCTTTTCCCATGCCCCAAGGCCTGAACAAGGCACATAGCATTCTAGACATCTGGAGCATCAAAACTAATAATTTTTCTTTTGAGGAAAATCATCCCAAATACTTTATATGCTTTGGGCCTTTCATGAAGAGAATATTCGAAGGCATTCTCTGTGTGAAATATATATGAAAAGAATTAGGAGATGAGAGTTAAAAGTATCTTTGAGGAAGGGAATTAAAGATACCCAGCTTGTTATTTAAAATATATTTATCTAAAAGGAGAGGGGGATAATTGGGGAGGAAAATTTAAAGAAGGGAAAAATAGGAGTGAGAAACATACTGGAAGTTACTGCGGGCTCCCAATGGTGTGCAGTGAATCACTAGAGTAACCGAAACATGAAGTCATGAAAAGTTTGAATGGACTCTGCCTTTTTGTACTTCCGGTGATAGGGGAAGTCCCCAGTGACCTTCCTTATTGTATTTAGGATGAGTCAAGAGATAAAAAGATGCCCTACTGGGCGCCGCCTGTGGCTCAGCGAGTAGGGCGCTGGCCCCATATGCCGGAGGAGGAGGGTTCAAACCCAGCCCCGGAGAAAAAATGCAAAAAAAAAAAGTCCTACTGACTTCTGAAATGGGATGTCTGTATATTGTTAGGGTCACCATCAGCCTCGGAGCTGATGCTTACTCTCAAGGTGAGGAATTATGTGTGAGACTGCTTGATGAATCAGAATACTAACATTCCTGTCTTTGAAAAAACACATCCTATCAACTAAGCATTCTATGTTTTGTCAACTTCATTGTACATTCTCTTCCAAGTAGGAAAGTTTCCTTGAGGAAGGAGATTTAAATCAAAAGACGTGGGAAAGGTAGACTAAATGAATATGATCAAAGGGATTGGCATTAAGCTAAACTAATCGGAAGCAATCTACTATAAGGACACACGGAGAGCCACCTGAAATAGCTATTATGACCACTATCAACTGGTCATGGCACTCTTTCCCCTGACTTCATTAGAAACATATTGCCAAGGTTTTTCTTTTTTTTTTTGAGATAGAGCCTCAAGCTGTTACCCTGGGTAGAGTGCTGTGGCATCACAGCTCACAGCAACCTCCAATTCCTGGGCTCAAGCAAGTCTCCTGCCTCTGCCTCCCCAGTTGCTGGGACCACAGGCGCCCGCCACAACGCCCGGCCATTTTTTTTTTTTTTTTTTTTTTTGGTTGCAGCTGTCATTGTCGTTTGGCAGGCCGGGCTGGATTCGAACCCGCCAGCTCAGGTGTACATGACTGGCGCCTTAGCCCGTTGAGCCACAGGCACCGAGCCGCCAAGGTTTTTCTTAATTCTCTAACTGTCCCATTTCATTTTTAAAAATTAGCTCCTAAAATTTATCATTATAACACTTCCTTGTAACATTGAAAATCTCAAGTTTTTTTCTATTGGTTCTATTTTGAATAATGGCCTAATTTATCGGCATCAATGTGTAGATCATGTCTTACCTGATTATTTCTCCCCAGGATGGCTGATCTCATTCATTTAATATTGATTCTTCTTAACTTTCATTCACTAAAGATTATTCTAACTTTGTCTTCAAATCTTGCATGTAATCTATTTGATTTCCTTAGGCCATTCTAAAGTTCCATGATGCCTAGGCGAGAAACAAAAGAGAAAGCACTAACTTTGGAGTCCAAAGATAAGGACTTTAGCATTAGCATGTTATGACTTGACTATATAATCTCAAAGCAGGTAAACTTAAATCCCTGTTTGTTTTGTTTTTTAAATCTGTAAAGTGAGGATGATAAACATGCCAGTCCAGCCTACATAAAAGATCAAACATTATAGTTTTGCCCATTGTAAAGTATAGAATTATCTTCTTAGTCAAAATTCAGAAAAGCATAGCAAAGACAGTTTATCTGTGCTTCATGGTGTCAGGAGCCTCAGCTGAGAAGGCTTAATCCTTGGGGTTAAGGACTAAGGGGACTGGAATCCTTTAGAGCAGTGGTTCTTAACCTGTGGGTCATGACCCACAGGAACTGTATTAAAGGGTCGCGGCATTAGGAAGGTTGAGAACCACTGCTTTAGAGGCATATTTACTGACATGGCTGGTGGTTGAAGCTGGAATCTCAGCTGGGGCAGTCAGCCAGGATACCTAAACATACTCTCTTCGTGTGGCCTGGGCTTCCTTCTAGCATGGCTGCTTCGAGGTAGTCAGACTTCTTTTTTTAAATGAGTATTTGATCATTTTATTCACAAAATATAAGCAAGACTTACATCCTTTTCTGGTGAAACTGTTCACTTCAAATAATTTTATGGGAAGAGACTTGAGATGTATCAGTTATAAAACAAGTTATAAAGAAAACATTTTAAAATTTACAAATACAAATCAGTCCTTTATACAAATTTCTACAAAGTTCACTGATCAATGTAAAAAAAATAATCTGTTTCAACCTAATAGGAGGCATGCCCAGTTTATGTCATTTTGTAAATGATTTTTGCTTTGTGGGAGACTTTTCTCTTCACTGATCCTGATTTTTCCTGGATTATCTGGAATGTTCAGCGTATCTGCTAGATTTTTCCCAATGCTTCTCTGCACCATTCTGATATCTATCTTCATCACTTATAGAGCCTGAATGCTTTCTATCTGTTTCCCTTGACTTTGATCTATCTCTTCTAAAATTTTCACTGTCCTTATTTCGATGTCTGTGCTTCTCATTTTCAAAAAAAGAATTTTTTCTCTCTCCTCTTTTCTTTTCTTTTTTCTTTTTCTTTCTTTCTTTTTTTTTTTTTTTGCAGTTTTTTGCCAGGGCTGGGTTTGAACCCACCACCTCCGGTATATGGGATTGGTGCCCTACTCCTTTGAGCCACGGGCACCACCCTTGCTCCTCTTTTCTTTTTGTGATCACCACGCTTATTCTCCAAATCTCTGTGCATTTCTTGATCTCTGTCAGTCACAACTCTACTGTAATTATTTCTTTCAGGGGGAACACTTCTGCCAGACATGCACTTTGTTATGGGTTCTTTCCCATTTGAACCTCTTGAATTTTGATCTGTGTTTTTCTGACCATCTGTCTCTCTCAGTCCTTGTTTCCTGGTGCCTGCATAGTAGTCTTCTTTCTTCATGTTTTCTGTCATTTGTCTGTTGGCTCCTGATCAATTTATCTACTTTTTTACTTCTCTTCTTCCTTATATTTTTAGCTGAGGCAGGGCTGTGCCTGCTGGTAGATGAACAATTATTCTCCTCACTGGAAGACTCTAAACTGCTATTGCTGCTGGTCAGAATCAGTCGCAGGAATCAGACTCTGAAGAGGAGGATGCTGAAAGAGGAAGAGGATGGGGAGGATTTATTTTTCTCAACATCTGATTTCTGTGCCATGATGACCTTTGGCATTTTTTTGTTTGTTTATTTGTTTTTAAGGGACAGAGTCTCACTTTGTCACCCTCTGTAGAGTGCAGTGGCATCACAGCTCACACCAACCTCCATCTCTTGGGCTTGGGTGATTCTCTTGCCTAAGCCTCCCGAATAGCTGGGAGTACAGGTGCACACCACAACACCCAGCTATTTTTTTTGTTGCAGTTTGGCTGGGGCCGGGTTTGAACCCACTACTCTCAGTATATAGGGCCGGAGCCCTACTCACTGAGCCACAGGCGCTGCCCCCTTTGGCATATTTTTGAGGTGCTAATGCAGTTCATCCTTTAAACCCCCAAGTCCTATCTAAGTAAAGAAGTTGATGGCAAACTGAGTGTTTCTTGGATTATCTTGGGGTAATAATTCTTTAATTCTCTACAGCTCTTCTCTTCTCTTCTCTTCTCTCTCTCTCCCTCCCTTCTCTCTCTCCTCTCCTCTCTTTCCCCATTTCTCTCTCTCTCTCCCCTCCTCCTTAATGCTGCTGTGCAGCTTCCCCTGCCAATAAAGACCTTTCATACAAAAAAAAAAGAAGGGCTGTAGAGTTTCATCCTTTAATCTTGCTTTAAGTTTAGGGAGACCCATGTATTCCATAGTTCTTGAAAAAATATTTTGACAAAAACTCTACTGGTCGATTTGGTGGTTTCTTCGCTCAGTTTTATACATTCAAGAACACTCCATGGAAGTGAATCAGTGTACAAAAGGTGAGCAAACATCTTAGCAACATTTCTCAATTTGTTTGTTTACAAGCAATGGATGGTATCATATTGTTCTTTGAATATACTTTCAAAGGATTTTATGTACTCTTTTTTTAGCATGCAAAATCTTACAGCTAATAAGCCAAGAATTTTCTCATATGTCCTTTGTTGAGCACAACAATCAAGTATCATGTTGCAGAGTTCTTTTGTTCGACTCAGGGAATTCCATGTTCAGTAATTTGTGAGCACATTCTTCAAAATCTAAACTTCATTGAATAGCAAGATAAATTGTACGATGAAATGAGACCAGACTAATTTCTGTTTTGTCATGAATAGTCACTTTTTATCCCTCTTCATCTTCTTCTCCCTCTTTCTCCTCTCCCTCTTCTTCTTCACTGCTTCCAGCATCTTGGTCTGTGTTTGAATCACTGTATCCTTCATCAAGAATTTCCTTTTTAATAGTTTTGTACTTTTCTTCATTCTCCATAAAATTAGGATCCATCTGGAAAACATTAAGAACATCTTCTGGATTGTAGTCATCCTCCAAAGGGAGCATATAGGTGAATTGATCATCTTCCTCCACTAAGTCAAGTCCTTCTAGGATAATGGGGTGGTCCTTGAATCCATCCTTCCACAGAGCAAACATTACTTCAATCATACATTGAACTCTTTTATCAATTTCAGACTTATGCAGAATATTTTGAAGGCGTTCAAATAAAGCATTGATTCCTCTTGGTGCCACTTGTGTTAATTTAAGGTCATAGTCCTTGAGAAAACCAGTAGCTACTTCAATACTATCATCTGTTGGTCTTTCCAGGAGCAAAGTAAGCATCTCTAAGCATAAAACCTCATGTGCCACATTTTGGTTAATAAGATATGCCACACATTTTGAAGCAGTCAAAGTTGCTTATCATTTCTTCAATATCCTTTTTGAAAATTAAGAATTAACCTTCTGAAGATTAATTTGCCAATTTGTGGAAATTTTGAGTTGATAATTGCCACTAATGCTGCATAAACATGGGTGAATATTGGAGATGCAGTCAGTCTGTGCTTGTAAAATTGATCTGGACAGCAGACCTCTTCCTTGAACTATATTTTCTTGAAGAAGCTCTTGAATAATAAAACTTAGATTGGAAATATTGACTTTGTTGATAAGACCATTGATTGACTTCTTTAGGGCCTCCCAGCTCATCCTCTGGTATGCTAAACTGTTTTAATCTGTAATCTGTTCTTGCATCATCCTGAGCTTTGCAAGGGGGATGTTTGCTCCACCAGGGCAAGTCAGGAGAGGATCTGGCTCATCTTTTTTCCTCTTTGCAGTAGGTTCATCCTGAGCAGAGGAACTCTGGGTTACTGATGGTTCTGGGCTTATTCTCCCATGAGATGGAGATTTCCTCAACTTTTTCCAATCTGCATTTCTTTCTCTTTCTCTGCGTTTTTCTTGGTCTCTATTTTGTGACTCCATGATTCCATCATGAGAATGTCCTCGTATTGAATGCTCATGGTCTGACCTGCTATAATCAAAGTAATCTCTATCCCATGGGGATGTTTCTTGTTCTACATATCTGTCTTCTGAAGAGGAGGTCCTCTGATATGAATTATGGTTTTCCCTTCTGTCATGAACAGAAGAATGTTTTATCTGTGCCATGCTACTTTTCATTTTCTGTTTCAGTTCATAAAGAAATCAAAGATTCCTCAAATTGCTCCATGTATTCAATGGTCTGATTCCTTGACAGTTTACTACTTCTGTCTACAAATAACACCTGAAGCTCCACCGTGCTGCCATTACACCAGAAGTGCATCACTTGACTTTTACAGTTCTTTTCAATTCTAGAGGCTATCTGCATGTTGTGGAGCTTGGCTGCATTCTAGCAATGAAATCACTGTAGCTGATGCTTGAGTCCTTACAGCTCCTTTTTCAAGGTAGTCAGACTTTATACAAAACAAGTCAGGGCTTCAAATGCTAGTACTCCAGTAAGAAAGATGAAAGGTATGTTGTGTTTTATGATCTAGCCTCCAAAGTCCCAAAGAATCACTTCTGCTGCATTTTATTGGACACAAGTAAGTCACTAAGTCTAGCTCAAAGTCATAGATGGGTGATAAAGATCCCACCTCTCCAGGGAAGAATTGTCAAAGGATTTGCAGATATGTTTTAAAACCACCACAGACTGTTTAGAATAATGAAATGGCTACTCTGTAGAACTGGCTACTCACCTGCACCTTCTCTCAAGGATATTCTATACTCAATCAAATTACCTCCCCTTTATTACTGGGAATCACCAAGATGTATCTCAGTATGCTAATAAGCAAGACTTGACCTTCTTTTTTCAGCTTCTAAGGCCTCCACTGCATGCAAAAAAAAAAAAAAATAGGCTCGGTGCCTGTGGCTCAACGGGCTAAGGCGCCAGCCACGTACACCTGAGCTGGCGGGTTCGAATCCAGCCCCAGGGCCCGCCAAACAACAATGACGGCTGCAACCAAAAAATGGCCGCGCGTTGTGGCGGGCGCCTGTA
>CAUYON010178356.1:0-38611 GCA_963573935.1 Arctocebus calabarensis
CTCAGGCTGGTCTCGAACTTCTGAACTCAAGCAATCTACCTACCTCAGCTTCCCCAAAAGTGCTGAGATTACAGGTGTGAGCCACAGTGCCCATCCACTCTTAGTTATCTTGAAGTATATCCTAACTTATTATTGATTATGATCATTTTGTGCTTTCAAATATTGTTTATTCTATCTAAGTGAATATAGAAAGATGGTTAACAGAGGCTAGAAAGGGTAGTAGGTAAGGAAAGATAAAGTGGGGTGATTAATAAATTTGTTTGCTTTGACTGTGCTCTGTTTTTTAAAGACCTTTCTCTTACTTGAAAAGGCTCCATTTATTAACTTTGGAGAGGGTGCACTCAGTAGGAATATACATCTATTTTACTTCAAACCTGATGGATTTTTAAATCACAGGCTAAGACAGTAAGAAGTTCCACTTGGAGACAAGACATGTAAGGTAAAAATAGAACATAGAGAATTGAGCAGGAAGGATTTCAGAGGACTGCAAGCTGCTGAGGGTGAAAGGTATGATAGAGTATTGATGAGATGGAAAGTATAGGGGACTGATAAAAGGAAATCTACAGAAGGTGGAGAACAGTCACGGATATTTAGAGATTATCCTAACCCCGACTACAAATGTAATATATGGACATAAAATAATAGACAGTGTCCAGAAATTTTTTTTTCAGGCTACTGAGAATAGCAACCAGAAAAAAGAAAAGGGAGAATAAAGGACATTTCCCAAGAGTGAATGAATGATACGTGTAAAATAAAGTTCACACTAGCATCAGTGATCAAAAAGACCGGTGAAGTCAGGGAATACCAAGAACAGAGCAGAGCTGCAGCTCGCTTACAGGTGCAGAGCTGCTAACTCACACTCAGAGCACTTTCACCCCAGGACGTGAAGGATGGGATCCATCGTGGACTGGTAACTTGCAGTACTGCTGGAGAAACTGAGGCCTCCTGTCTTCTCTTTCCATTGTGGTGCATGAATTTTAAATTGTATGCAAATTCAGCTAGTGCTTGGTCTATTAAACACATAAAACTTACAGACACATGTGCTCACACTCACATAATTTTTAAGAGCAATACAGGGCACTTCATTAGCTGACATTCACCTTATCATCTAGTTATTTTGACTCCATAGAAATATTTAATGAGGTGAAGGAAGGGTACATACCTTGCATACAAAGTCTAATTATCTTGCATTTCCTCCAACTCCAAAACACAATAGATGGGTAATAGCTTGTTGTAGATCATGATATTTACAATAAGTTATTCACATGTGTTTTATTGAAAACTCTAGCAAACACCTTAAGAAAATATGAAGGATTTGAATTATGGAATAATATATAGGCCTGTCTGGAAGTTATATTCTTTTTTCTTTTCTTTTCTTTTCTTTTTTTTTTTTTTTTTTGGCTGAGGCTGGATTTGAACCCACCACCACTGGCATAAGGGGCAGTTGCCCTACTCCTTAGAGCTATAGACACTGTCCTGGAAGTTACATTATTAAACTTATTTCCTGGGTGATATTTGGTTACCACTTTGTGTCTCTCAGTTTCTAAAACCAGGAAATGAAAGAGAACACAGAACATTAAAAAACAAGGACAGATGTGTTGTGAATAATTTATAACTTATTTTAAAATATATTTGACGACTGTCTGTAAGTGTATTGCAGGTGGAAAGTGCCTTTCCTCACTGCCCACTCCCCCACCAGGTCTCCCAACTTCTGTGACTTCTTCCATCTCCTACTCCCTGTTTTCAAGCACAGACAATTTTAGCACAGACATTCTTCTACTAAATAAAGACTTGATGAGGGAAACTTGTGGTAGTTGTTTGCCTTTGCTCTTTTTAAATAGCTTTTTTGGGGTCATTAAGTGGATGGATCATGACTGCCTACTTGGCAATCTATATTTTCATGCCAGTCGTAAAACCTAGTATGGAAATCTGTTTGTTTTTATTTTGAAGCAATTTAAATAAAGGTCCTTATCATCTCCCTCAACATTCCTGTCATCCGACAGTAAAATATGTTGTATTTAATCTTTGGGAGATAATGGATGCATACCTTAGGAACCATGAATGAAATGTATTATTATTAAGAGTTTGCTATAGACCACATCCTGGACACTAATATTTATTTTAAAAAATACAGCCTCTGTTCATAAAATATCTGAAGGAGGGACCCTAACTCATCTTTTATCACAATACTTTAAATTCAGCAGAAGTTTAGTGGCCTCTCAGAAGCTCAGACAGTATGTTGGGCAGGAATAATACCAAGATGAGCAAGGCAGATTCTCTAATTAAAATAGATAGCATGCAACTGATAACTGGAGAGGCAAAAGGGGATGTAAGCAGAAAAGTACCAGAAATAATTAGAACCAGAACATAGTACAAGCTGTATCTAAGAATAAAAAAGAGGAGGCAAATTAACTGAAGATCCTAAGGAATGATATTCAAAAAGAGAAAAGTTTAGTGAGAAAGATTGTTTTCTTTTTCTTTACCTTTTTTTCTTTTTTTTCTTATTTTTCTGCAATTTTTTGGCCGGGGCTGCGTTTGAACCCGCCACCTCCGGCATATGGGGCCGGTGCCCTACTCCTTTGAGACACAGGCACCACCCAGAAGATTATTTTCTATGCATCGTGAACAAGCTCTAGGAAGGAAAGGGGAAGGGGGTCTATACCAGTTAGAATAACCATAGCAGAAGCCATAGCAGAGGGAGGGTTAACAGAAAATGTAAGGAACAATAATAATTTCATACTCTTAGAAAAAAAAAAAAAAGATTGCTTAACAATAAAAGGTTGCCCCAGTTGCCTAAAGTGGACTGTAATAATCTTACAAAAATATTTATATACCAACTTAAGGATTTGGATGAGGAGGATCCTGCTTAAAAAAGAGCACCATACTAATTTTAAACAGAGTTAATAGACATATGTTGACATTGCTTACCCTGTCTTTTTTTCTTCTGATTATTTTAATACAATTCTCCTTTGGATATACGGAGAAGTGGAGAAGATATCTTTAGATTTTGATCAAAGATAAAGCAAGTGAACTATGCTTATCAACCAGAATAGTCTACCCAGGTATGGATAGCAATTGGTTGAGGGACAAGCAAAAATGACTCAGGTTTTTCCACTGAGAATTTGCTATCAGAATCAGTGGACCAATTCAAAGGCTGAAGAGAAATTGAGTAGTGACTGCATTCACCATAATAAAAATCAGAATAAACTTTGCATTTTTAGTTTGAGTTGCATTTCTTTCATGTGCAACCAAAATAAATCCTGATTAAAACATCAAATGGTTATATATTTTTTACATTTGTGTGCGTGTACAATGTAAAAATATATAACCATTTGATTTTTTTATACACATCAAATAAATCACCACTGCTCTGACACTCCTAGGATAGGTCGCCATGAGACAAAGTGGAGAAAAGGATATCAGATAAACACATCAGTGCTAGAAAAGATATGATGAGGATGAAAATTACAGCAGTGTCCCAGAGATTCAAAGATGGAGGTCTTGCCCTTTATAATTATTCCCTTAGGAATTCCCAGCTCACAGCTCAACAAGGCCCTAGCAATAGGTAGTACCCAACACTACGTGAATGAATGATCAAGTGATGCTATAAAGACAGAGAAGCTCATAAGAGGTGTGATGAATGGTCCAAGAAAATGAGGAACTAAGGATAAAACCTACTTCTTGTGAGAGCATCTGGGTAGACAGTTATTCAAGCTAGAAGATAAAGAAGGTGCTTTAGAAAAGAATATACAAGAGAATAGGAGGATTTGAGTAGGAGGGCTGCACATGTTACAGCAATCAGTACAGTGGTTCTGGATATAGTTTAAAGCTAAAGTTCAGTCTTAATAAAAGGCAGATGTATAGGTCTGATGAACTTTCTGAATAAGATGATTAGTATGATAATCAAAACTTCAAAAGCTGTCAAAAGTCAGTTTTTAAATAAATACTCAATGAGTATCTTCAACTGCCATGCATATTTCTATATGCGCAGACAGTAGTGGAAGGATAACAATGGCATTATTTATACTAGGGAATAAGGATGAGCAGGAATGAGGTAGATGGGATTGTGGCAAACAGAATACAAATTGATTATTGGAGAGTTGTTGGGATTTTGGGTTTTAATTTTTGTTGCTCTTGACATCATTGTTATTATTGCCATATCATTAGAGATTTAAAACATCAGAATTCCATATGCTCTTACTAAAATTTTACTCACACCTTTAACTATATCCCAAAAGTGATCTAATTCACGGAATTTTACCTAATGTTTCGGTTTCAACCAATAGCTTTTATTTTATGATTGTTGGGAATAAATTGAGGGTACAAAGAACCAGGCTACATTGATTTCATTTATTAGGTAAAGTCCCTCTTATATTTGTGTCCTGCCCCCAAAAGATGTGTCACACTCCATGACACCCTATCCCCCTCCCTTCTCCTCTCTCCGTTCTCCCCTTCGCACACTCCCTCCCTCTCTCTGCTCTTCCCTTCCCCCACCCACTACCCTCCTACCTCTCTCTGCTCTCCCCTTCCCCCTCCCCCTTCTTCCCTCTCTCTGCTCTCCCCTTCCCTACTCCCCACTGTGTATTAGCTCTTGTAGCTGTTTCTTTTAATACATTCCTTAAATGTTGATTTGTGGCATTCTCAAGTCTTCTTTCCCTGTGCAAAGTTTCTTAAGTTCAAGACTTATACTTCATTTCTTTTAGCATCTCTTGGAGTTCTTAGAAGTCGTGGCAATTGAAGATATTTACCAGATATCATTAAAAATGTCATTTAAGGATTTTGAGAGTAATGAAGACATTATTAAATATCTTTATTCAGAAACAAATTACTGAAACCTACATATTTTGCTTTTATTTTTAAGACCGGACTTCAGCTTAAATTACTACATCCAGTAATAATACAGTTATTATTGGTTAATGTATTTTCTTAGCATCTCAAGTGCTCTCATCTAATACCTTCTAGTATAAAATATAATTTACCTTTTAACTTTATATTACTCTTATTGTCTGCCATTCAATAAGAGTATTAAATTTATATAACTGGATTCCTTCTCCTTTTTTATTTTTTGAAGTATTTATTAAGTTATTATTCCAAGTAATTGGAATACTGACTGGTACATAGTAAATATAGTACATACTAAATAATAGATGTGGAAAATATTAATCAACTTGGTGTCTTTTGTTTATTTTATTGTTGGTCTCCACTTGCTAATATTCCAACATTGCCTACCTCCAGCAGGCACTATTTGTGCTGCAGTCTAAAGAAAGAGAATCCCTTGGGCTTGTGCAGGGTACAGCTCTCGGGATACTAAGAAAATACTCTTCACCGCCACCAAATTATGAGCTCCATAAGACTGGAAATGTGTGTCCATTTTGTCCTTTGCTGTATCCTCAGATTTTAACAAAGTTTCTGACATGTAATAATCACTTGTTAGATTATCTCATAAATAAATGAATGAAAGAGTAAAAAAGAAATCCATTAAGAAGTGAAGAACTTTGCCACTTCTATTTAAATAGCTTAGCTATTTTAAATGTGAGACTAACTGCCATTAGTAGGATGAAACACATACTAAAAGTCCTTTATCTACTTTTTGGTCAAATAAAAGTAAATATCAACATACCACAACATGAAAGTTAAAAGAAGGAGAACCAGGAATATCTAGGTATAAGTGTAATTTGCCTTTTCCTCATTCACAGAAAGTATACTTAACCAACTCTAGTAGCAATTGGTGAGGGAAGAAAGACAAGAGAATATGTAATTTATAAAACTGGTTGCTGAGCAGAAATAGAGATCAAAAAAGAATATTTCCCCTGGCTAAAGCCACAAGAAATGGATAGAAAATAGGCATATCTGTTGTTGATGTACATTAGTATTTGCTAAAGAAAATTGTGGGTAAGACTGGTGCTTCAAGTTACTATCTCAACTGTAATTAACAAACACAGTAAAACCTTTGGTTGTTATACAAAATATCAAGCAAAACGTCTGCAAAGGAAAAGGAAAGCACTGTGCGATACCAGCCACGCCACACACGTGCAGGTGCAGGTGCACAACACATACAGTTTGAATTGAAAACTGAATTTTCAATAGGACAGGGCCTTTTAAGTTTATGTTCATGCTTATTCATGAGCAAGCTGCAGTTAATGAAGACAAGCAATATGGGCTGCAAATTTCTGATTCCGCAACTAACGAGATGCTGGGAAAAAATTTTGGCTCTCAGCTTTTTACTCTACATCACTAATGCACAAGGCTGATGCTGAACCATATCATTCTGCCAAATGCTGCATTTGTTAAAATTTATAAAATTCTTCACATCAGCCAGGCATCCAGCCTTTTATCAAGCTATTATAGGCTCAAGGTCCTTCCCTAGTAAATGACATTTTTAAATGTCAAGGCATCCTCCTCACAGGAAAATTTCTAACATTCCCACATTAAACAGAATGTCCTAATTCCTGGAACCTATGAATATGTTACCTAACATGGCAAAGAGACTTTTCAGATGTATTTAAGGTTATGGACCTTGAAATGGAGAAATTGTCTCAAATAAACTTAGTGAGGCTAATGAGCCATTGCAAGCCCAACTTTCTCCAAGCAGGTAGAAGAGCATAAGTCAGAGGAATTAGAAATGTGAGAAGGAGGGCAGCGCCTGTGGCTCAAAGGAGTAGGGTGCTGGCCCCATATACTGGAGGTGGTGAGTTCAAACCTGGCCCCAGCCAAAAATAAAAAGCTGCAAAAAAAAAAAAAATAGAGAGAGAGAGAAAGGAAAGAAATAAGGAAGGAAGGAAGGAAGGAGAGAAAGAGAGAGAGAGAGAAAGAGAAAGAGAAAGAGAAAGGAAGGAAGGAAGGAAGCAAGGAAGGAAGGAAGGAAGGAAGGAAGGAAGGAAGGAAGGAAGGAAGGAATGAATCACTGGATATGTGATCTCCTAGGAGCAAAATGATGAAGAAGGCAAGTGGCTTACAGAGTTGAAGGTTCTTGGCACCCAGCTAGTCAGGATACAAGAACTTCAGTTCTAAATGTTGCTAACAACCTGAGTGAGTTTGCAAGCCAATGCTTTCTCAGAGCTTCCAGTCCAGAGCACAGGTCAGCCAATACCTTTCTGAGACCCAGAGCAAAATAGCCAGTTGAGACCCATAGGACTTCTGAGTTGCAAAACTATAGCAAAATAAACACATACTGCTTTAAGCTACTAAGTTTGTTCTAATTTATTATAAAAAGCAATAGTAAACTAATATAATTCCCAAAATAATGAAGAGAAAACCTCATGTGCATTACTTAACAGATAACAGTCA
The DNA here is from genome assembly GCA_963573935.1 of Arctocebus calabarensis. Lineage (NCBI taxonomy): Eukaryota > Metazoa > Chordata > Mammalia > Primates > Lorisidae > Arctocebus > Arctocebus calabarensis. The sequence goes on from CAUYON010178356.1 coordinate 7,288, forward strand.
TTGCTTTAAAGAGCTTAAATTCCAGGTCTAAAAGCCAAAAAGTTTAAGTCCAAGGCACTAACAGGTTTGATGTTTGCTAAAGACCCCCTTTGTTTTCAAGATAATGCCTGGATTGCAGCATTCTTTGGAAGAAAGGAATGCTGTCCTCACATGACAGAGGAGCAAAAGAGAGTAGATTCCCCAAACCCTACTTATATTGACATTAATCCCTTCAAGACTTTGGCTCAGTGACTGTGGTTCAACGGGCTAAGGTGCCAGCCACGTACACCTGAGCTGGCAGTTCAAATCCTGCCCGGGCCCGCCAAGCAACAATGACAGCTGCAACCAAAAAAAGGCCAGGCTTTGTGGCGGGCACCTGTAGGCCCAGCTACTTGGGAGGCGGAGGCAGGAGAATCTCTTGAGCCCAGGAATTGGACTGGATGTTGCTGTGAGCTGTGATGCCACAGCAGCACTCTATCCAGGGTGATAGCTTGAGGCTCTGTCTCAAAAAAATAAAGACCTTTTTGACCTAAACACATTCCTTTAGTTCCCACCTCCCAACCCAACCGTGCTGCATTAGGAATTAAGTTTTAACCTGTGAATTTTGGTGGGGACATAACAATTCAAACTATCGCAGAGAAACAGAAAATAAATAATACAGTACATAAATAAGGTAAGGTGTATAATAGGAGATTTTAAAAAATTCACAAGTGAAGAATTTCTGCTCCTTGAAAAATAGGGTAAATATACTCTTCCCTATCCTAAGTAACTCTAAAAATGCAGGACAGTACATTAAAAAAAAAAAAAAAAAAAAAGGCTTTGACCAAAATTCTCCTTGCTGTAGTCACTGGACCAGCTAGGGGCAACCTAGCAAGAAGGAAACTTTTAGTCACTGAGTCATTAATGACTCTGCTGCAGTGAAACACCACAGAAATGCTGTGGGCATCGTGCCACAACAGCAGTGGAAACTTCGTGTGGAGTCTGGACTTTCATATGCACCTAACAGTAATGGGGCACAGTCCCTACTCCCCACTAAGTGGGCCCAGTGAAAACTTAGGACCTTCTTTCTGATGCAGGGTAGGGGGCCATCTCTTGTCTCCTGTGGTATCATGGAGGGCCACAGACAAACAGGAAATTCTGCACATTCGGAGTGGGCACTATCACTCTTTTCAGCCAGGGAGGCATAAGTGCAAGCCAAGTGGGGAGGTAGAATTCCCGCTCCCACCCAGCAGCAAGCCCTGGCCTTAGGTGTTAACCAAGGACAAGTAGGGAACCTGACTTACTACCATGTCTGGCATAAGGTCCTTCCCCTACTGGAGAAGCATCAGAAAACCAGCTACAACAGAAGGTTTAAATACAATGCATATGGCGTCATAATGTTAAATTGAAAATGTCAAGGTTTTAATGGAATTCACAAACTTCAAATTACAAATTAAGGAACAAAGGCAATGAATCTCATTACTCTGAGATGACACAGGTTACAGAATTATGTGACAAATATTTTTTAAAAGCCACCATAAAAATAATTTAGTGGTCAATTACGAACATGTGTGAAACAAATTTAAAAAATAGAAAATCTCAATAAACAAATAGAAGATATAATAAAAGGGTGGAAATTTCAGAACTGAAATATAAAATCATGATATTTATAAGGAAGCCTTAATAAAATTTACAGCTTAAGACTGAAATGAAGAGGAAAGCAGAACCAATAAATGGGAAGGGACTAACATGGAAAAAAATGATTGAAATAGACAAATTCAAACAACAGTGGCTTAGAGCAATTCGTTCAACTTTTGTGTCATCAGAGTCCTGGAAGAAGGAAAGGAAGAAAGCTGGGCAGAAAAAAATCCTCAAGGAAACAATCCCTGAAAACTTCACATACCTGGCAAAAGAAAGAAAAAAGAAAGAAACCTACAAGTTCAAAAAGCGGAGACAATAATAAATAAGATAAACACAAAGAAATTCGCGTCATAGCAAATCATAGTCAAACTTTTGATAACCGTAGATTAAAAAATATTGAAAGTAGTGACAAAGAAATGAAAGTTTGACTAAGTAAAACCAAGTCAAAGGACAGAGATTTTCCATTAAAAAATAGAGACCAAAAGGCATTTTTCAAGTGCTAAAATAAATCAACTGTCAATCTAGAATTATACTTACAAATATATATATATCATATTGTATATATTATATTATTATATTTATGTTTTATATAAAATTATTCTTCTTATTGTTAATGTACATAAAATATAAAAATTATATGATATACAAAATTTATGTATCATAGATAAATAAATTATATAGGATATCCATAAAGTTCATGTGCAATTTAAAATAGACACTATTAAAAGTTATTTAAAATAGACACTATTTTAAATTGCACATGAACTTTATGGATATCCTATATAATTTATTTATCTATGATACATAAATTTTGTATATCACATAATTTTTATATTTTATGTACATTAACAATGAAGAAAAAAAGAAGATATTCCAGATAAAAGAAAACTAAGAGAATTATTCTTAAAAGGATTTACTCTAAAGAATTGTTGAAGAAAATTCTCTAAGTAGAAAAGAAGCAATGGAAGAAGAAACCTTGAAATAACAGAAATAGAGAAAGACTATCCAATTGAATAAACAACACAATAAGAAAATATGGGTAAATAAACTGTACTTTACTTCTTCTATTGAGATTTCTAAGTCATGTTTGAGAGTTGAAGCAAAAATTATAACATTGTCTGCTGAACATCTAAATGTAGACAGAGACAACACGTATGAAAATTACAAGGGATATAATAGAATGTAATGTCTCTATACTTCACTCTAATATGATCAATATACATGTTTTGTATATAAAATATAGGTGAGCAACTATTTAAAGAGCTACAAAGAAAAGATACACAAAAAAATACTGAGTTAAAACAATTAAATTCTAGAAAATCTTTAAAAAACTCACAGAAAGATAAAAAATATAGTAGATAAATAAGAGCAATAAATATAAAATTAAAAATTAAATATAGTAAAAAAAGTTTAAGCATTATTCAATGAACAAATAGTAAATGGCCTAAATGCACCAATAAAAAGGGAAATATTGGTTGAAATGGGAAAAATACAACCAGATGTATATGTCCCGATATAGATATAAATTCTATCAAATATTTAAGGAAGAATCAACACAAATTCAACACAACCTTCTCCAGGAAATAGAAGGAAGCAGTGCCTAGTTCATTTTAAAATTACTCTGATTAACAAAACCAGATGAAATACTGCAAAAAAAGACAACTATACAGCCATGCCCCCTATGAATATAAATACAGAGCTCCTTAACAAAAATATTAACATAGAATTCAATGATATATGAAAAGTATATAGGGTGGTGCCTGTGGCTCAGTGAGTAGGTTGCTGGCCCCACATACCAAGGGTGTTGGGTTCAAACCCAGCCCTGGCTGAACTACAACAAAAAAATAGCCGGACTTTGTGGCGGGTGCCTATAGTCCCAGTTACTCTGGAGGCTGAGACAAGGGAATCGCCTAAGCACAGGAGTTGAAAGTTGCTGTGAGCCATAAAGCCATAACACTCTACCAAGGGTTGTCACAGAGTGAGACTATGTCTCTGAAAAAAAAAAAAAAGAATTCTATATGATAAGCAGGTATGAGTTTTCTTCAAAAATTCAAAGAAATTTCAATATTTAAAAACCAATCATTTTAATCCATTTTATAAAAAGCTCATGAAGGAAATTCACAGAATCATGTAATTTAATGTAGTAAAACCTTTTGACAGGATTTAAAGCTCCTTCATAAATAAAATTCTCAGAATTATAGAAATAGATTGGGACTTTCTCAACTTGATAAAAAAAAATTTATAAAAATCCAACAGCCTACATGGTCCTTAATGATTCGTTGGAGTGCTGTCCTCCTAAGAAGGGAAACAAAGTGAAGATGTTAATTCTCACCATTCCTTTTCAAAGAAAGTGGTGAATATTATAGCCAATTCATAAAGCAAGATAAGTAAATAAAGACCCTACACTTGGAAAGGAAGATGGAAAGTTGCTCCTATTTTCAGATGACAAGAATCATTGTTTGGTTGTTGTGTTTGTGCTTTTTTTCTTCTTTTCCTTCTAATTAAATAACAATTTAAAACACAGCCCATAAAAAAGACAATAAACTTTGCTGGCGGGTGCTGTTAAGAAAATGGTGACACATTGATGGATTCAAAGAAGACCCATCTTGAGGGGAGTTGACTGGGGAACTGAGGGGGCATAGGAGCTGCCTAAGAGAACAGCATCTAAAGCTGATAAAAGGGATAACAGAGTAACATTGGTATTCTCTAGGGTAGAGATAAAAGAAAGGAGGATAGTATAACTCTGAGTGGAGCTATTTAAATTTAAAATATTATTTTATATGAAAGAAACACAACGATACCCATTGTTCAAGTAAAAAAACTGGTTAAAAGCATAAGCATGATAGCCATTGTTTTTACTAATACAAACTGGAGGATGGATAATTCTAAAACAATGTTTGTAAGTGAAGAATCCAAATTTTAAAAAGTTGAAAATATTTTTAAATGTGATTTCTCAAATAAGTACAGAAAGAAATCATTTGATTAAAAGTTATCAAATTAATTGCATTTACCTTAATTTCTTATAATAATAAAGTTGTTGTACATCCTTTTAAATATCTTAGCAGGGTACTGGGGAAACTTATTAAATGTAGAGCATCAATGTCTTTATATAGTGATCAAGAAAATGCCATGAAGGCTATCTGTAAAAGTACGATGAAAACATTTCTGAATGTATATGAATCGTGCCCTATGATTGCACCAATGTACAGAATTATGATTCAATAAAATTATAAAAAATAAAAAAAATAAAAAAAACTAGAACTTAGAATAGAATCAATTCTCTGACAGTCTGTCTTCATTTTTCAACTGCTCAGGACAAAAAAGGATAGTAGTTACAGGTTTTCTGATTAAGATTTATAGAAATCCTAGTAGGAATAAAGAGAATGGGCTACATATTTCTCAGCACTTACATGAAATGGCTAGTCAAGTCCCAAGAAATCCTGGTCTAATTGAATTCATATTCGAGTTCATTACAATAAGAACTCTACTACCTCAGGTCCTTCAGTTATCCACTAAGTTCTGTTTAAAACTTTGCCAATGCACAAAACCAAAATAATTCACTATTTTTCCTGCAAATCATTTCAGATCTACAGTTTGTCACACCCTCTCTTATTTCATCCTCTTCTAGTCATTCAGGTATTCATAGCTTTTAAAATGTTTTGATATTTGTAAGAACAAGCATATTAGCTATCTATATAAAATAATGTTCTAATTTTAGAACATACAGAATGTTTTTTAATTTTCAGAGAAAGGCATTTTTCTAGTGTTAAAGAAAAAAAGCCATATTAGCTTTTATAATATTAATAAAGATAAAGTTTTCTATTAGACTTAATGTATTCTAGTCAAGTTTCTCCACTGTCTTTTTAATTTTTATTGGTTTTATAAAAACACCATGTAGGAAAGTGTACCTGAATGATCTATGCTTCACCTTTGAAATTCATGAACTCCTGGGAAACCCAGATCTATAGCTGCCCTAAATGTTTATGCTGTATAGTTGAGAATGGAAGATTCTACAGGCAACTTCAGACTCCAGGGTGCCAGGATTTTTCTTCTGAAGCACGGGGCCTTTTATCTGACTTGTTTGCCAGGACTTCTCAGAGATGTTCATGTCCTGATTCCTGTCCAAGCGTTGTCAGGTTGTTAGGAAGAAATCTCTGAAAAGCCCACCACCTGCTGAGCTGAAGTGTGGGGCTCACAAAAGTCAATATTTTCAGCTTTCCTTTGACCTGAGTGCGGTTAAAAGGGTTTTCTCATATATATTCCTTTTATTGTGGGTAACTATTGATAGAGAAAAATGGCTTTCATCTTTTATCCTTCTGTGGAGAGTAAAAATGAAGAAGCAGAGAGGCCCTATTTTAAGCTTTACTAGATCCTTTTTTAGATGGAATTATTTTATTAAAAATCTTGAATAAGATCTTTAATAATCTTGATTTTTTTGGTCTTCTGGATATATACCTAGTAGAGGAATGTAAGATCGAATGACAGGTCTATTTTTAGATCTCTAAATGTTCTCCAAACAATCTATTAATTTTTTAATCACATTATCCATTTCCCAATTTTGTTCCCAGTGTTAGTATACATGAATGAGCTCTTCTACAACTCCCCCTTGTTGTCTATGTAGATTTAGAACTACCAAAGGGAAACTGCAGCAATGCCATTCTACAGAATGAACAGATTTAAAATGTTAATATAAACTTTTGTTTCCATCCCTCTTCAAATCACTGATCTTTTGCCTACTGCATGTTCTTCGAATTACTGTCCAATTTCAAGCTTACAGATCAGAACTTCATTCTCAAACTTCTGACACACACAATTCCCTTATAACAGTGTTTTTCAACTTTTTTTTTTTAATCTCACAGTACACTTGAACCTTCTGTGGCACACTTACATTATGTTGATCAAAAAATAAATAAATAAATAAATAAAAAGAGTTAAGGGCTGGGCAAAGTGGCTCACACCTGTAATCCTAACACTCTGGGAGGATGAAGTAGGTGGATCACCTGAGCCCAGGAATTCCAGACCAGCCTGAGGAAGCACGACCCCCATCTCCCCAAAAATACAATCCCAGATACTTTGGGAGGCTGAGCCAAAAGTATTCCTCAGAACCAGGAATTTGAAGTTACTGTGAGCTATGACACCATGGCACTCTATCTAGGGTGACAAAGTGAGACTCTGTCTCAAAAAAAAAAAAAAAAGTTAAATAAAGAATATTCTTAACTGTGCTTTGAACTTCTTTTGAAAATAATTTAATTAATGATCTTTAAAAGTTTTTAAGGCACCCCTAAGATCCTCCCACAGCACACAGGGTGAAAATCACTGCCTTGGAAACTCTCTCACTCTCCCCTACTATCATTACAAAATACAGAAATGTATAGCTGAATCCTTCTCTCTTAATCAGCACATCTCAAAGAAGTTCCCTCCAGGCCCTTTCTCTTCTCCTTGTTTTAATTTAATTAAAATTTTCTAGCTTAACTGACTCCATCTTATTATTTTGCAATCTCTACACTAACAAGTTAAAGGCTTTCAATTTCTCTCCAAACCTCAAACCATTCTAACTGTAGGTCCTATTCATTCATCTCATCTCTTTCATTTATAGGGCTCAAACAGGCAGATATTCTTTCTTCTCAAACATATGCTTTCTGTACTTAAATATAGAACCCCTCCTTTCTGGTTAAAAATGTCCTCAATCCACATGGATTTTAGGCAGAGACTTTGTTTTGATTTTTGACTAAAAATTGAAAGGTGGATCTAAAGCTGGATTTGTCTTTCTTACCTTGTGTCTGAACTTTTTTTTTTCAGGTAGTTCCTTGTTTTAGATCCAAAGTTTTAGTTCTCAATTTCTACTTATCAAGAATTTTTAAAAATGATTATTTGAACAAAATTCTTAAGCAGAGAAAAGGACACCTTTTGTGAAAATTGTAAAGTAAGATTTGTTAAGGATGAATTAAAAGTACCTAAAATTTATTCATAAATTTTGGTGATTTCAATTTATTACCTCAATAATTTCTTAAATAGGGCCAGGCGGGGTAGCTCACACTTATAATTCTAGCACTCAGGGAGGCCAAGACAGCTAACAGGTTTGAACCAGCCTGAGCCAGAGCCAGACCTCATCTCTAAAAATAGCTGGGAGTTGTGGTGGGCGCCTATTGTCCCAGCTACTTGGGAGGGTGAGGCAAGAGACTCACTTGAGCCCAAGAGTTTGAGGTTGCTGTGAGCTGTGACAGTACAGCACTCTACCACGAGCAACAAAGTGAGTCTCTGTCTCAAAAAAAAAAGGAATTTTAAAAATATTTTTAGAATTATGACACATACCTGAAATTTTTTATTCTGAAAAGTATAGAGTATAGAGTTTTTGTAGAATTTTTATCCAGTTGTTCCTAATGTTAACATCTTACATAACCACAGTATAATTATGAAAGAAACCTACTAACTAACATACAAAATTTGTGGAAATTTCATTTTTTCTTTAGCCTTATACCATTCCAAAGCAACTTGGACTAATTTATTTCTTCCTAAATACTTTCAGTGTAATTATCCATTTATAATAAAGTTAGGGGTTCTCCCCACATCCTAGCTAACCTACATGATTCATTTTTGAGATCATACACCAGTTTTCATGAACATTTAAGAAGAGTACTTTGTTTCTTTGGCTAATAAATAGGAATGGGAAGAAAATACAATATCTCTTTGACAAAGAAACTTTCCCACTATTCCTGATATTAATCAATCAATTCAAGACATTCCAGACATGTCTAGACATAGGACACTCCATCCTCAGTGTTCTAAAATGATAATATAAAACAAAGTAGATAAATAGATAGATAAAAGCAAATTTTCAAAAATACTTATACAACCATTGTTTAATGCTTTACCCTGTATTTCCAAGATAGTTCAAGTGGAATGTGAAATAAAAACATGGGTAATCTTCCTGTTTCCTTGAATAGTCCTACGCCCTATTTCCTGCTCTTTCAAGCCTCACAGATAGAAGACTGATTGCAGTGCCTGGAAATTCCTTATAATTAATACTAATGTTTATAAGAATTTAAATTTTTATTTATTTTAAAACATTTGTTTCATGCCTTCTTGATACCACAGCGCTAAAAACTTTGTGTATGTTTATCTAATTAAATGAGAACTTTGAGGAAGACCCATTAACTATGCTATGGCTCACATTAATTTGTTTTTTCTCAAGATTTTATAAACCATTGTGCCAGTATAGTCAACATCAGAGATACATGAAAGGGAAATAGCAAAAATTTGTCAAGACCAACCTTTTATAGGAATTTTTTTTTTTTTTTTTTTTAAGAGACAGTCTCCCTTTGTCGCCCTCAGTAGAATACCATGGTGTCACAGCTCACAGCAACCTCCAGCTCTTGCACTTAGGCAATTCTCTTGCCTCAGCCTCCCGAGTAGCTGGGACTACAGGCGTCCACCACAACGCCCTTCTATTTTTTGTTGTTTGCAGTTTGGCTGGGGCCAGGTTAGAACCCACCACCCTCGGTATATGGGGCCGGTGTCCTACTCACTGAGCCACAGGTGCCATCCTATGAGAACAAATTTAAACTACTGATGCAGTTAGGTTGAAATTTGATAGTGAGACCGAAGAAGCAACCATAGTCTGGATAAAAGAGATGTATTTGTTTGTTTGTTTATATACAGTTTCTGTGAGGAAATGAGAATATAAAAGTTATTTTGCCACCTAAAACAGCAAAGGTAAAAAGCACTTCATAGGCCGGGTATGGTGGCTCATGCCTATAATTCTAGCAATCTGGGAGGCCAAGGCAAGAAGACGGCTTGAGGTCAGGAGCACGAGACCAGCCTAAGCAAAGTAAGATCCCTATCTCTACCAAAAATAGAAAGAAAAAAAGAAAAAGAGAGAGAGACACAGAGAGAAAGAGGCATTCCTCCCAGCTACTCTGGGGGCTGAGGCAAGAGGATTGCTTGAACCCAGGAGTCTGAGTTTGCTGTGAGCTGGTCTGACACTGGCCCAGGCAACAGAGCAAGATTCTTGTCTCCCCTGTAGCCCAAAAAAGCACTTCATAGAACACAATAATAGGCGTTTATATACATTATAAAAAAATTTTATATAATTTTATATATATTGTTATAAATTTTTATTTATTTTATATATATATATATATATATATAATTTTTTTAGAGACAAGGTCTTGCTCTGTCACCCAAGCTGAAGTGCACTGGCATAATCATGGCTCAGTGCAACCTGGGGCTCAAATAATCCTCCTGCCTCAGGAGGGATAACAAGTGTGAGCCACACCACACTTGGATAAAAGGTATAGGTCTTTCAGCATTTTACTCAACATCCCAGACATGATTATACTCAAAGTTATACATTATTTTATATAATAGATTTTATTTTTGTCAATCAATCTTCTGCTTTCTTTATGAAAATGAGTTAATCGCGTCTTGTCCTTTTGTCTAAGATCAAGTGTACTTGAGTTAAAGTAATAAAATGTAAATACAGTATTTGGGAAAACTACCTGAACTAAATGGATCACATCAGTATCTACAATAACCAACAAGGTGCCCCGAATGAACAGAATAAATGTGAGCAAGAAGAATAATGCATGAACAGGATTGCTCAGGTATACTAACACAGGCCTCAACCACTACTGATTATTAGACAATTTCAGCATCACCACAGGTTTAAGTTCATTAGACCATTCTTTATGTCTCTGCATAGCAGCCAAGGGACAGCAGTGATATGGTGAAACACTTGAATTATGAAGTCACAGCATGCAGCATTTGGCTATTGCTATCTCGGAGTGACACCATGACCCAAAAAGCCTCCCAATCTCTGGCACAGAGGTTTATTCATTCATTGATGTTCAACTCTGTGTGGTTTCCCCTTAAAATAGAGTAAAGCCATAAGAGATAAGTTTACTATACCTAGAAAGCAATTTTAATATGCTAAAAATATCCCACACTCATGAAACTATGTTCACTTTCAAAAAAACTTAACAGTGAGATTCCTATTCTGGACTGAATTTTTTTTTTTTTCCAGAGACAGGGGTCACCCCAGCTGTGTCACCCCAGCTAATGTGGAGTGGTGTCATTGTAGCTCACTGGAACCTCAAACTCCTGGACGTATACAAACCTCCTGCCTCAGCCTCCTAGTAGCTGGAATTACAGGCACACACCACTGCAGCCAACTTTTCTATTTTTTGTAGAAAAGGTCTCACTCTTGCTCAGGCTGGTTTCAAACTCCTGTGCTCAAGGATCTTCCTAGCTTGGCTTCCCAGTGTGCCAGGATTATAGGCATAACCCCCCACCACCACCTGGCCTGGTTCTTAAATTCCTATTAAACAATTTATTACTGTGCAAATGGTTAATAACATAATCAATTTCCTTAAACCCAGGTTACAGCCAAGGGTTCTTCTGATAAGAATCTACAAAAGACCAGCAAACTCTGAAAAACAACAATTTCTTCCCAGCCACAGAATATAAAGAAACTATATTCATTCTCATTGGAGTGGGTTGCTCACAGACCCAAGAGGCTACAACCTGCTTGGAAAACCAAAGGAAGGCAATGGTGTTCTATGAAACATAAACCACCAAGGAACCCTATCATAACATATCCTTTCTTACTTCTATTTCTTGCCTGTATTAGTCAAGCAGTTATGCTGAGTATGATGACATGGAAAGAAAGGTAAAGATCAGACAATCTACAGTTCCTTTTCCTCCCAGTCTTTCCTTACTCATCAGTTAGTAGAAGGTAGAATGTTGGTAGAATATGTACATATCTTGAAATAAAATAAAAACAACTGAGGCCATGTGCACCGTCTCTTGTAATCCCAGCACATTCAGAAGTCAAGGCAGAAGGATCCCGTAAAGCCAAAAGTTTGAGATCAGCCTAGGCAACACAGCAAAACCCACATCTTTCCAAAATAATAAAAGAAAAATTTAACCAGGTATAGTTATGTGTGCCTATAGTCCCAGCAACTCAGGAGATTGAAGTGGGAAGACTGCTAGAGCTCAGGTGTTTAAGGCTACAGTGAGCTAAGCCTGCACCACTGTTCTTGGGTTGGGTGACAAAAATCCTGTTTAAAAAAAAAAAACTTGTGGCTCGGCGCCTGTGGCTCAGCGGGCTAAGGCACCAGCCATGTACACCTGAGCTGGTGGGTTCGAATCCAGCCCAGTCCCGCCAAACAACTATGATGGCTCCAACCAAAAAAATGGCCAAGTGTTGTGGTGGGCGCCTGTGGTCCCAGATACTTGGGAGGCAGAGGCAGGAGACTCTCTTGAGCCCAGGAATTGGAGGTTGCTGTGAGCTGTGATGTCACCGCACTCTACCCAGGGTGACAGCTTGAGGCTCTGTCTCAAAAAAAAAAAAAAACTTGAGTTAGTTTTGTACAGTGTTCCACTGTTCTAATAAGAACAAACTACACATGCAAGTGAAATACAAAATATGTTGTATGCTTTCTGGGGGTGTGAGTGGGGGTAGGGAGGGAGAGTTGGTTTTGTTTTGTTTTGTTTTTTAGAGATAAGGTCTCATTCTGTTGCCAGGCTGGAGTGCAGTGGCATGATCATAGCTGACTGCAGCCTCCAACTCCCGGGCTCAAGTAATCCTTTTTGCCTCAGTCTCCTGAGTTACCTGGGACTACAGGCATGCTCTAGCATACCAGAATAATTTTTGTATTTTTCACAAAGATGGGTCTCGATCTTCCTCAGGCTGGTCTCAAACTCCTACCCTCAAGCAACCTTCCTGTATAAGCCTCCCAAAATGCTAAGATTATAGGTGTGAGCCACCTCACCCAGGATGTTGTTTACAGAAATTAAATTAAATTTTATATTTACATTTTATATGGGCATGGCAATATATAGAAAAATGAGCAGAATTCATACTAATGATTTAAAATTTTAATTTTTCTTTTCTTAGAATAACATTAACTTTTTTAAATACAATAAGTCAAAGGGAAGACCATAAATAAAGAAAAAAGCTACATATTTAACTGAAAATGGAACTTTTTTTGTTTTTGAAAGTGGAACTTTTAAAATTTCCTTTTTGTATTTTGCTCCAAACATTGTTTTTATAATTGCATAGCAGGCTAGTAAAGTGATGGATTCTGTAATTATATGAGATTTCATTGTCCTAGCTATAATTTCTGCAATTGTGTAACTGCTTCTTGTGCATTTTCTGATGATGTTGTATACTTGGTCCATACTTTTGCTTGTTTAGTATTACTAAGAGTAAGTCATTTCACATATTCCACTGGCTTTTCAGACAAGTGGAAATGCCTGGATTGTAAATGTCTCTTTAATTCGCTAGGAACCATAGCTTCATTTGCTAATGTTTCACCACAACTTATGCATGTGGGAGGTAGTGGATTCCCTTTACTACAGACAAAACGAAATGACAAATAATCTTCATTATATTGACAACTAATTGTTTTAAATTTAGTTGCAATGGACTGAATGAAACAGTATTCGACACACTAGCATCATTTTCTAATTTTTATTTCTTTACTAAACACTTGCCCATTTTAATTGAACATTATGTTATAAAAATTAAAAAAAGTCTCATCAAAAATAAGAAAAGTTGGCTCGGCGCCTGTGGCTCAACAGGTTAAGGCACTAGCCACGTACACCTGAGCTGGTGGGTTCGAATCCAGCCCAGGCCCGCCAAATAACAATGACAGCTGCAACCAAAAAATGGCCGGGCATTGTGGCTGGCGCCTGTAGTCCCAGCTACTCGGAGGCCGAGGCAAGAGACTCGCTTTGAGCCCAGGAATTGGAGGTTGCTGTGAGCTGTGATGCCACAGCCCTCTATCCAGGGTGACAGTTTGAGGCTCTGTCTCAAAAAAAAGAAAGAAAAGTAAGTAAATAAGTCATATTTTCTTTTTCAGGCTCTGGGTAGACCTCAGCCTCCCAAGTAACTGGAACTACAGGCGCCTGCCACAACACCCAGCTATTTCTGTTGTTGCAGTTGTCATTGTTGTTTTAGCTGGCCCCAGCTGGGTTTGAACCCACCAGCCTTGGTGTATGGGGCTGGCACCCTACCCACTAAGCTACCAGTGCCACCCAACACATACTTTTTAAAAAGAAATATAAGTGTTGGCTGGGCACAGTGGCTTATGCCTATAATCCTAGCATTTTTTTTTTTTTAAGAGACAAGGGTCTCACTTTGATCCCCTTGGTAGAGTGCCATGGCATCACAGCTCAAGGCAACCTCCAGCTCTTGGGCTTAGGTGCCTCTCTTGCCTTAGCCTCCCAAGTAGCTGGCACTACAGGCACCCACCACAACACCCAGTTATTTTTTTTTTTTTTTGTAGAGACAGAGTCTCACCTTATCGCCCTCGGTAGAGTACCGTGGCATCACACAGCTCACAGCAACCTCCAACTCCTGGGCTTAAGCGATTCTCTTGCCTCAGCCTCCCGAGTAGCTGGGACTACAGGCACCTGCCACAACACCCGGCTATTTTTCTGTTTTGCAGTTTGGCCAAGGCTGGGTTTGAACCTGCTACCTTCGGTATATGGGGCCGGAACCCTACTTGATGAGCCACAGGCACTGCCCAGCTATTTTTGTTGTTGTTGCAGTTTGGCTGGCGCTGGGTTCGAACCCACCACCCTCAGTATATGAGGCCAGCACCCTACTCAGTGAGCCACAGGCACCGCCCAATCCTAGCATTCTGAGAGCCTAAGGTGAGTAGACTCAAGCAGAGCTCAGGAGTTCAAGACTAGCCTCAGCAAGAGCAAGACCCCGCCTCTACTAAGAAATAGAAAAATCTAGCCAGGTATTATGGTGGTCACCTATAGTCCCAGCACTTGGGAGGCTGAGGCAAGAGGATCTCTTGAGCCCAAAAGTTTGAGGTTGCTATTAGCTAGGACAATACCACAGCACTCTATGCAGGGTGATGGAGTGAGACTCTATCTCAAAACAAAAAAACAAACCAAAAAAAAAAAAAAAAAGAAATGGTATTAATTAAACACACTTGGAAATTTTTCAAAACTAGGATTTTCAAGGTAATTATATCCAACTACTTCACTATTTCACATCTAGACAGAACTGTACTACACATTCAATATGAGCTACACCTCCTTACTATTTCAGGCACAACAAGGAACTGAGGAGTGATACATATAGCTTCATTCACTTCAGATGATTTTGATAAGTATTAGTGTTCATCAGCAAATCTTTGTCAAATTGCACCATCTATGGACATGTGATGAAACATTTTTCAAGGCCACATTCCACCCACTTTAGAAATGAGCCAGTGTTTCTTACAACAACAACAAAAAATTATTTATTATAACAATGATATACTAATATTATCAATTTAAAGAGGTTTAATTTTTATATGTATACTTACTATGCTTTGAAATTCTTTCAAAAATAATTTAATTAATGATCTTTAATCATTGATGAAGCACACTTAAGATACTCTCACAGCATACCAGTGTGCCATGGCACACCTGTTGAAAATCACTGTGATAGATCATTATCTTCCAGAAAACCTGGGTACCAGTTCACATCTTTCATCTCTCTGTAACCACATGTCAGCCTTTGATACAAAAGTGTAAACCTGAGAGCAAGGGCAGTTTTATTCAAATCTATATTCAAAGACCTAATCCATATATTTTTGCAAACTAAAATCAAATACAACTTCTCCTAGCTGACAGTCCTGGTATAAAATTAAGAATAGTATAAATTTTAGCTGGGCATGCACCAGTGGCACGCACCTGTAGCAAGCTACTCTGGAGGCTGAGGCAGGAGGATCACTTGAACCCAGGAGTTCAACATTAGTCTCAGCAACATAAAAAAAAAATTTTTTAAAAACCTCTAAAAAAATTAAAACAAAAACATAAAATTTAAGAGTTTTCAAACATCTAGGGGTTAATTAGTATTCTGTACGTGTGTGTGTCTATCTATTAATAAAGATGGGCATGATGAAAAGAGAGGTAAATCCAGATTGAGTAAAATACTCTCCTGGGCCATTCAATCTAATCATTTCAAGTTATAAACACATGGACACTAAAACAATCTATAACTACTAAATGTTGTTTTCATACTATGTTAGTTTCAATGCAGAATTTACATTTGAGAAATTCACAACCTTTGAAATAGCAGTCTACCTTTTTCTCAGCATGAGAGGTGTTAGTGAGCTTCTCCAACTTTTGGGTCTCAAGAACTCTTTGAAAGAGCTTTTGTAATATGGGTCATATCTATTAATGTTATGATAGTAACAATTACTTGTTAATATTTAAAATATGTTTATAATTTCTTTTCAAACAATATATACATGAAATAACATAAATACCAAAATTTATTTAGAAAACTATTTTCCAAAATAAAAAAAAAACAGTGAGAAGAGAGATTTGTGCTTTACATTCTCATAAGTCTCTTCAATATTTAGCTTAATACAAGGTTGGGCAATTAAGTTTGTGAATTCATCCTAAAAAAAATGCTACATACCCTACTACTGTATATCACTATGGTCACCTAAGTACTCCCCTTGGGAAGCTATGAAGTGGCACCAGTACCAAGCCTACCTTCAAGGCAATTTTGGAACTCATTTTCTGGAATGGCCACCAGAGCTGCTGGTGTACAAGGCCTGACAATTAAATTGGCAAACTCATCCTAGAAAAAGTGCTTTGAAAGGTGCCTAGGCACTGGTATTGGTACATAGCTTTCCATGGGCAATATTCTAAAGGTGACTGAAGTTATATTCAGCAATGAGGTATGTAGAACTTTTTCTAGGAAGAGTTCATGAACTTAATTGTCTAACCTCATATAAAATATAGAAGACAGTGGATTCTCATTTTTGTTTCTGAATTCAGTCTGTTGTGATTGCTATTACGGTTAAAGCCTCATATATGTAACTGGAAAAAAGGAGTATATTAATAGCCTTTCAGATATTTGAGGATATTCTTTTTTTTTTTTTTTTGAGACAGAGTTTCCACTTTATCACCCTCGATAGAGCACAATGGCATTACAGCTCACAGCAACCTCCAACTCCTGGGCTTAGGGGATTCTCTTGCCTCAGCCTCCTGAGTAGCTGGGATTACAGGCGCCTGCCACACGCAGCTACTTTTTGTTGCAGTTGGGCTGGGGCTGGGTTCTAACCCTACCCACTGAGCCACAAGTGCCGCCCTGAGGATAGTCTTTTTTTTTTTTTTGTAGAGACAGAGTCTCACTTTATCGCCCTGGTTAGAGTGCCGTGGCGTCACACTGTTCACAGCGACCTCCAGCTCTTGGGCTTAAGTGATTCTCTTGCCTCAGCCTCCCTAGTAGCTGGGACTACAGGCGCCCGCCACAGCACCCGGCTATTTTTTTGTTTGTTTGTTTGTTTGTTTTTGCAGTTCGGCCGAGGCCGGGCTTGAACCCGCCACCTTCAGTATATGGGGCCGGCGCCCTACTCGCTGAGCCACAGGAGCCGCCCAGGATAGTCTTTTTTAATACTACACCAAAACATGACAAGTAATAAAATCTTAAAAATTAATTGCGGCTTGGCGCCTGTGGCTCAACGGGCTAAGGCGCCAGCCATGTACACCTGAGCTGGCGGTTCGAATCCAGCCCGGGCCCGCCAAACAACAATGACGGGTGCAACCAAAAAATAGCCGGGTGTTATGGTGGGCACCTGTGGTCCCAGCTACTTGGGGGGCAGAGGCAGGAGACTCTTTTGAGCCCAGGAATTGGAGGTTGCTGTGAGCTGTGATGCCACAGCACCCTACCCAGGGTGACAGCTTGAGGCTCTGTCTCAAAAAAAAATTAGTTGCGAAGGGGAACTTTTAATACTGTTATAAAAGTCAATGAGGGCTCAGCGCTAGTAGCTCCATGGTTAGGGCACCGCGGCTGGCGGGTTGGAACCCAGCCCCAGCCTGCTAAACAACGACAACAACAACAAAAAACTAACCAGGCTTTGCAGGGAGTGCCTGTAGTCCCAGGCACTTGGGAGGCTGAAGCAAGAGAATTACTTAAGCCCAAGAGTTTGAGGTTGCTGTGAGCTGTGATACCATTGCACTCTACTGAGGACAACACAGTGAGACTCTGTCTCAAAAAAAAGTCAATACCCTTTGAAATGATCTTTTGCACATACAGAATTTTATAACATTGCACATTAATTACTTGGAAAAGATTGGTTCACTGAGTTACACAGCTATTCCAAATGCTGGCATATTTTATTATACATTACTTTATAAAATCATGTATGTTAATATCACTGCTGATCTCATCAGAAAATTCTTTAAGTATCAACTTCTTGATACTTACAAGTTTTCCAAAATTCTAATTTTTCACTTGAAATCTCAGATAAATCTCTTTATCACTGACAAGAAATTCTATCAACTGATTCTGATTACCTTGAAAGGAAAAAAACACTCACTTTCAAGAAAATGTCTGCCAATAACCATAGTTATCAATTGTTCTTTAAAATAAATGTGATGATGATGTGGTTCTCGCCTATAATCCTAGCACTCTGGGAGGCTGAGGCAGGTGGATAACTTGAGCTCACGAGTTTGAGACCAACCTGAGCAAAAATTAGATCTTGTCTCTACTCAAAATAGAAAAAGTGAGGCAAGAGGATCGCTTGAGCCCAAGAGTTAGAGGTTGTGGTGAGCTATGATGCCATAGCACTCTACCCAGGGTGACAGCTTGAGACCCTTGACTCAAAAATAATAAAATAAAAATAAAAGTGATTGCTTTTGCTCAAGACAACCATCATACTTTGGTATGCAGCAGAAACACTTGTATTTCCATTTTCCCACACCAAACATTTCCCACACAACAACTCAAAGGACTATATTTAATAATATTGACGATTTTTATTGCTTCAACGTGACAGTCTTAAGTAAAACTGGCTTTTTATAAACTGCAAGTTCTTAGCAGTGATGAACACAATGAAAACCACAGTTGGGTGTCACTGCCTTGACTTTCTGCTAAAGAGCCTGCAGTTTTACACATTATTGCTTCACATCATAAGTACAAATATCAACACAGTGATAAAAGCAAATAACTTCTTAACTTAGAACTATCAAGAAAATATGTTTGACCTCTCTTGATTCCTTGTAAGGTCCTAGGGAACCCCTCCACAAGAGATTCATAAACTTCACTTTGAAGGTACTACATTAATGTGTTAATCAGTATCATTACCTACATGAAATCTCTTTCTCCATTGTTCAAGTTTTCACTCACATATTTATATGCACACACACATACCACATTTACGAAAACATTGGTCTACTTAAGAAACATTTTGAAATAAACTTATCGTGTATATGAAAACACCACTTCAGGCTGGGTATGGTGGCTCTGTAATCAGAGGTTCAAGACCAGCCTAAGCCAGAGCGAGACCTCGTCTCTAAAAATGGCTGGGCACTGTGGCAGGTGCCTATTATATTCCCAGCCACTTGGGAGACTGAGGCAAGAGAATCACTTGAGCCCAAGAGTTTGAGGTTGCTGTGAGCTATGATGCCACAGGCACTCTACCCAGGGTGAAAAAGTGAGACTCTGTCTCAAAAAAGAAAAAAGAAATGAAAGAAAGGCTCAGGGTGGTGCCTGTGGCTCAAAGAGTAGGGTCCCAGCCCCATATATCAGAGGTGGTAGGTTCAAACCCTGCCCTGGCCAAAAACATAAAGCAAAAACTGCAAAAAAGAAAAAGAAAGTTTTTTTGGCTAGGCACCTGTGGCTCAACAGGCTAAGGCTCCAGCCATGTATACCTGACCTGGTGGGTTCGAATCCAGCCTGGGCCTAAACAAAAATGGCGGCTGCAACCAAAAAAATGGCCGGGCATTATGGCAAGCCCCTGTAGTCCCAGCTACTTGGGAGGTAGAGGCAGGAGACTTACTTGAGCCCAGGAATTGGAGGTTGCTGTGAGCTGTGATACCACAGCACTCTATCCAGGGTGACAGCTTGAGGCTCTGTCTCAAAAAAAAAAAAAGAAAGAAAGAAAGGCTCAGCACCTGTAATTCAAGCGGCTAAGGTGCCAAAGCCTTTCTGCACCAGAGCTGGCGGGTTCAAATCTAACCCAGGCCTGCCAAACAACAATAACAACTATCACCAAAAAATAGCTGGGCATTGTGGTGGGCGCCTGTAGTCCCAGCTACTTGGGATGCTGAGGCAAGAGAATCACTTAAACCCAGGAATTGGAGGTTGCTGTGAGCTGTGATGCCACAGCTCTCTACCCAGGGCAACAGCTTGAGGCTCTGTCTCAAAAAAAAAAAAAAAGAGGCTCGGCGCCTATGGCTCAACGGGCTAAGGCGCAAGCCACATACACCTAAGCTAGCGGGTTCAAATCTAGCCCAGGCCCACCAAACAACAATGACAGCTGCAACCAAAAAATGGCCGGGCGTTGTGGCGGGTGCCTGTAGTCCCAGCTACTTGGAAGGCAGAAGCAGGAGACTCGCTTGAGCCCAGGAGTTGGAGGTTGCTGTGAGCAGTATGACAACACGGCACTCTACCAAGGGCAATAAAGTGAGACTCTGTCTCTACCAAAAAAAAAGTATTTCTAATAACAGTAAGACTTACAAAATTACCAAAATGAACTTCAAGTACCACAGAAATATAAACTATAGAAAGTAAAAGCTGGTGGCATACATAGCTCAGTGAGCAGGGTGCCAGCCACATACACTGAGAGGGTTCAAACCCGGCCCGGGACAGCTAAAACAATGACAACAACAACAATATAGCTGGGTGTTGTGTTGGAAGCCTGTAGTCCCAGCTACTTGGGAGGCTGGGACAAGAAAATTGCTTAAGCCTAAGGATTTGAGGTTGCTGTGACCTGTGATGCCACAGCATTCTACCCAGCGTGATACCTTGAGACCCACTCTCTTTCAACAACAAAAAAAGAAAGTAAAAGCCCTTAATATCTCACTCTTACATGTACATCCAGATAAATATAATTAAAATAAGCAGTAGGCTTAACTTTTTAAAAAATAAATATAAAGGATCTGAAGAAGATTACCCTGTTATCTTTCTGGTTTTTTCTCCATTGCAGAATAATCTTGTTTTTTTGTTTTGTTCTGCTTTTTCTTTTTTTTTTTTTCTTAACACAGAGTCTCACTGTCATCCTGCCTAGAGATCAGCAGCACCATCACAGCTTACTGCAACCCCTAAACTCCAGGGCTCAAGCAATCCTCCTTGCCTTGCCTCCTAGTAGTAGCTAGTTCTATAGGCAAGCATCACCATACCCACCTAATTTTTCTATGTTAGTAGAGATGGGGGTCTCACTCTTGCTCAGGTTGGTCTCCAACTACAAAATGAAAATAATCCTCCTGTCTCAGGAATACAGTTGTGAGCTACCACATCTAACCTAGAGGTAACATTTTTTAATAAGATTTCTTTTTTTCTTTTTTTAGAGACAGGATCTCACTCTATATTGCCCAGGTTGGAATAAAGTAGTGTGATAATAGCTCACTGCAGTCTTAAACTCCTGAGTTCAAGTTAGCGTTACCTCAGCCTCCTGAGTAGTTAGGACCATATTCTAGTACAACCATACAGGGCTAATTATTAATTTTTTTTTTTTTGTAGAGACAGAGTCTCGCTTTATCGCCCTCGGTAGAGTGCTGTGGCATCACACAGCTCACAGCAACCTCCAACTCTGGGTTTAAGCGATTCTCTTGCCTCAGCCTCCCGAGTAGCTGGGACTACAGGCGTCCACCACAACGCCCGGCTATTTTTCTGTTTTGCAATTCGCTGAGACAAGGTTTGAACCCGCCACCTTCAGCATATGGGGCTGGCGCTGTACTCGATGAGCCATAGGCGCTGCCCTATTAAATTTTTTTATAGAGGCTGGGGGCAGTGGCTTACACCTGTAATCCTAGCACTCTGGGAGGCTTACATGGGTGGATTACTTGAGTTCACCAGTTCGAGACCAGCCTGAGCAGAAGTAAGACCTCGTCTCTACTAAAAATAGAAAAAGTGAGGCAAGAGGATCACTTGAGCCCAAGTTGGATGTTGCTGTGAGCTATGACACCACGGCGACAGCTTGAAACTGTCTCCAAAAAAAAAAAAAAAATTTTATAGAGACAGCAGTCTTGCTATGTTGCCCGGGCTGGTCTCAAACTCCTAGCCACAAGGGATCTTCTCACCTCAGCCTTCCAAGTGTAGGGATTATAGCTGTAAGGCTTCATGCCTAATCCAGATTTCTAATTTAAATGAAAAAGTAAGTTTACTTTGTTCAAAATTATACAAGGAAAAAACATAAGTCTTGCTATCAATATTTTTTCTTATTAACTGAAAAAAAAATGGAAAGGCTAATGGTAGGAATATTACTGCAGAAAAAGTTACAGGGCATTAAAGGCTTAAATTAATTCTAAAATCTACTAAACCCATCTGACACAATAAAAACATAAAGTTACTGTGTTTAAAAAAAAAAAAAAAGCCTATTCCACCTCACACCTCCACTTTTCCAAACTGCTTCTCTTGGGTCTCAGAGAAGTCTGTGATCTCCAACAACTGAAAGTCTGGCTATAATCCAACATTAGCTTAATTAAGTCCTGGCAACTTCAAGACATTAGTCTTTCCCTAAAAGAGAAAAGAACCACAAGCAAAGCTGTACTAACAATAGAGCTCTTTAGAAAAAGCATTTTCAACCCTTTTTGCTACATGTTCATTTTAAACAATTATTGTGATTTCCAATATTTTACTGCATCATAATCACAGAACAATCCCAAAAGGAAAATGCAGATGGACCACATCACATTTAAATGTTGTCAATCATTTAACAACAGAAATTCAATTTTATATATATATATATACACATTTTTTTTTTTTTTTAAGAAGCTGGATTAATTATTATGATGAGACTCTTTGGCCGATGTTGCACAATTCTTTAATCAGAAACTTTCTCAACAAATTGTTGTCTACTATATTTATTAAAGATGAACATTTTGGTTCACCTTTTTGTTTGTAAAATAAAACCCTAAAAATATTGCTCATTGATATGAATTTAAAATGTTATATGAAGATTTACTATCTTATCAACTTATACCAAAGAAAAATCTGACTAAAAATATACAACACATATTACAAATTAACCACCTATATAGAAGATGAAGTCATTTCAGTTGCAATGCAAAACTTGGTAAAGGTGGCCTTATTCAACATTATCTCCAAAATTCATTAGTAAAACAAACCACTTGTAACTATGCTCATTTCAGAAATACTTTTCCCTTGAAAAGCTTCAGCAAAATTATAGTTTACTATAATTATTTGCATCTGCTATCAGAAAAATTTACAACTCACTAGAGTAAAAAACATCTACAACCTATAAAAGACTTTAATTCATGCTTAGAACCATGTTCCTTTCAGGTATTGCCACCACATGTCATACAACTTTATTATTACATAATAGGGGAGATAAGATTCCAGATACTGTTAGCAATCTTCATCAGTTCCCCTTCACTCACTACTGCTGAGTTGGGTGGCATGCAAACAAAAGATATTTGCATACTTGATAGGTTGAGTGACATTTAACTGAAAGGAAGCTGCCAACCTTTGCTTGGCTTGGATAATAAGAATGTTATAAAATATTCATTTCATTGTATGCCCTTTCACAATTTGGATTCTTTTTTTTGTCATGTATGTGTATTATTTTGAACTAAGTGTATTTTTTGTAAGTTACCAGTTACAAAACTACCTTATGTAAATCAAGCATTATTTAGGAGAGTTCAAAATTCAGTACTAGAATAGATTACAGAAGTAGAATTAATTTAAATAAGAAAAGGTTTAAATCAACTTATATGAATAAAAGAACAAAATACTAATCAAAAATAAGTTTCACAATTAGTAGATAAATTAAAAATTAAGGGAATTTCTAGTGCTAAAGTTAAAGATGTTAAACTATGTACTTTATTCACTTATTTTGACAACTGAGCATAGTATCACTTGTTATAAAAATTACCATGTAGTAATAAAAATGTAAATTTCTAAATTCTTGGCTTGGCGCCTGTAGCTCAACGGGCTAAGGTGCCAGCCACGCACACCTGAGCTGGCAGGTTCGAATCCAGCCCGGCCCGCCAAACAACAATAACGGCTGCAACCAAAAAATGGCCGGGCGTTGTGGCGGGTGCCTGTAGTCCCAGCTACCCGGGAGGTGGAGGCAAGAGACTGGCTTAAGCCCAGAAATTGGAGGTTGCAGTGAGCTGTGATGCCACAGAACTCTATCCAGGGTGACAGCTTGAGGCTCTGTCTCAAAAAAAAAAAATTCTAAATTCTCCTTAGAATGAGTATAATTATTATGTTCATTAACTACAAAAAGACAGCAGTGTAGGTCATTATTATCATCTTCTACTAAAATCTAAGACCACTTCCTCTATCAGTACTTTAAAAAGAAGTTACTTTTCAGTCAAGGCATAGTTAAAATTTATCTTTCTTTTTTTTTTTTAAACTGGAAAAAATGTAGTCTTAATTTTATTTTATTTTTTTTAGTAAAAGGTATAATTTTATCTTATTTTATGTTTATTAAATCATAGCTGTTAACATTAATGCAATCCTGGGGTACAATGTGCTGGTTTTATATATAATTTGAAATATTTTCATCGAACTGGTTAACATGGCTTTCATGGCATTTTCTTAGTTATTGTGTTTAGACATTTATATTCTACATTTAGCAAGTTTCACCTGTACCCAAAATTTATCTTTCTATCATTCAATTTGAATATAATTCTGCAAAGAATACTACATCAAGCTTTAACTGAATCTACTGGATAGCTGAGGAAAGGCTGGATATTCTGTATTTTTGAGCTGCATTAAAATATACTTTGAACCTACATAAGTAGGCAGAGATCAAAAAGACACTTCACATGAGGAAAAGCAGCAGGATTACTAGTGACAGAGTGGACTAAAAGAAAAGTAACAGGATCGTGCTATGTTGCTCAGGCTGGAGTGAAGTGGCTAGTCACAGCTGCAATCATAGCAGACTGCAGCCTCAAATTTCTGACTTCAAGCAATCCCCCTGCCTCAACCTCATTAGTAGCTGGGACTGCAGACCCATACCACTGTGCTCAGCCTAACATTTTCATATACCTAATTGATTTACTAACACTTTGAGAACACAGTTAACTGACCATCACACACATTTAATAAGAGCCTAAAAAGCAGGACTCCTCCCATACTTAAACAAAAATGTAACTAAACCCACTGTATACCACAGGTGACAAAGTGAGACTTTGTTTCCAATAAATAAATAAAAGGGCATCAGTCCACACTGAAATAAATACAAACATACATACATACAGACAGACAGACAGAGAGGAGAAAAAGTTTTTCCCTATAGCAGAATGACAAGTAAGGAAGAAATATGTTCAAAAAATCATTTGGCAAGAATCATTAATGGATGCTGAAACTAGTCTGATAAGCAACAAGATATTCCATAGTTTCAAACATCTCTTCACAAGTTGCTTTTTAATTACAAGGGAAAAACAGTAACTTTACCTAGCAGATATCACTTTACCAACCTGATCAAAGTTAACAGTATCAGTAATAGGGAAAACCGACAGCAGTTCTCCCTGGTATGAGGCACTACAAACTCATTATCAGTTCTGTGGTATTCCTGCTAAAAATGCATTACCTAACTCTAATCAAGAGGAAACCTCAGGCTGAAAGCTCAGTGGTTACAACACCAGCCACATGTACCGGGGGCTGATGGGTTCAAACTCAGCCAGAGCCTGCTAAAACAATGACAACAATAAAATTATAGCCAGGCATTGCAGTGGGTGTAGTCCCAGCTACAGGGGAGGCTGAGGCAAAAGAACTGCTTAAGCACAAGAGTTTGAGGTTGCTGTGAGCTGTGACACCATGGCACTCTACCAAGGGTGACAAAGTGAAACTCTGTCTCAAAGGAAAAAAAAAAAGGAAACCTCAGACCCAAATTGAGGGAAATTCTAAAAAATAACTGATCTATACTCTTCAAAAATATCAAGGTCATAAAGACAAAGATGGAGGAACTGTCCCAGATTAAAGGACAATAAGGAAGACATGAGTAAATGAAATACATTATCCTGGATTGGAAAAATAGTCTCATTAAAAAGTTTCAAAACAGGCTCAGTGCCTGTAGCTCAGTGAGCAGGGTGCCAGCCACATACACCAAGGCTGGCAGGTTTAAGCCCAGCCCGTGCCTGCTAAACAACAATGACAATTACAACCAAAAAACAGCCAGGCAGGCTTGGCGCCTGTGGCTCAGCAGGCTAAGGCGCCAGCCACGTACACCTAAGCTGGCGGGTTTGAATCCAGCCTGGGCCCGTCAAACAACGATGGCTACAACCAAAAACAAAAATGGCCGGGTGTTGTGGCAGACGCCTGCAGTCCCAGCTACTTGGGAGGCCGAGGCAGGAGACTGGCTTGAGCCCAGGAATTGGAGGTTGCTGTGAGCTGTAATGCCACAACACTCTACCCAGGGCGACAGCTTGAGGCTCTGTCTCAAAAAAAAAAAAAAAAAAAACAGCCAGGCATTATGGTGGGTGCCTGTAGTCCCAGCTACTTGGGAGGCTGAGGAAGAGAATCGCTGAAACCCAAGTGTTTGTGGTTGCTGTGAGCTCTGACACTACAGCACTCTACTGAAGGCGACAGCTTGAGACTCTGTCTCCAAAAAAAAAATTCAAAACAGAGAGGTGCTATATACACTGAATGTTTATATAGCACCCAAATTCGCATGCTAAAATCTTCACCCTTGAGCCAGGTGCAGTGGCACCCACCTGTACTTCCAACTACTCTGAAGCTGAAGCATGAGGATCACTTGGCCCCAAGAGTTCAAGTACATCCTGGACAGTACTGTGAGATCTCATGTACGAGGCTGGTAGGTTTGGCCCCAGGTTGAGTCTACTAAACAAACAACAACCCCAAAAAAAACAGCTGGGCACTGTGGTGGGCACCTGTAGTCCCAGCTATTTGGAAGGCTAAGGCAAGAGAATCACTTTAGCCCAAGAGCTTGAAGTTGCTGTGAGATATGATACCACTGTACTCTACAGAGGGAAACAAAGTGAGACTCTGTCTCAATTAAAAAAAAAAATCCTCACACTCAGTGTGATGGTATTAGGAAGTAAAGCCTTTGGGAGATAATTAGGTCCTAAGGGTGAAGCCCACATGAATGGGATTAGTGCCTCTATAAAAGAGCATTTGCCTATTCCATGATGTGAGAAGATGGCCATCTATGAATCAGGAAGTAGGATCTCTATACACTGAATCTGAAGGTGCCTGGACTTTAGACTTTCTAGAATCCACAACTAGAGAAATAACTTTCTGTTGTTTATAAGCCACCTAGTCTACGCTACTCCACCCTAACAAAATAAAAAAACTCATTTTGATCTTTTTTTTTAAGAGTCTCACTATGTCGCCCTGGGTAGAGTGCCGTGGAGCCACAGCTCACAGCAACCTCAATGTCTTGGGCTTAAGCAATTATTTTGCCTCAGCCTCCTGAGTAGCTAGGACTACAGGCACCCACCACAACGCCCAGCTATTTTTTTTTTCTGGTTGCAGCTGTCACTGTTGTCTAGCAGGTCAGGGCCAGCCTCGAACCTGCTAGCTTCGGTGTATGTGCCTGGCACCCTACTCACTGAGCTACAGGCACCGAAACTGAGCTTATAATCTTTAATATGGAAAACAGCATTTGGTTTGGCACCTATAGCTCAGTGGTTAGGGTGTCAATCACATACATGGAGGCTAGCAGGTTCCAGGCCCACACCTGCTAACATCAATGACAACTGCAACAAAAAAACAGCCAGGCGTTGTGGTGGACGCCTGTAGTCCTAGCTACTTGGAGGCTGAGGCAAGAGAATCACTTAAGCCCAAGAGTTTGAGGCTGCTGTGAGTTGTGGCGCCACGGCACTCTACCAAGGGCGACATAGTGAGATTCTGTCTCAAAAAGAAAAAGAAAAGAAAATATCACTTATTTTTCAAAATTAAAAGTATGAAAAATTAAAAATAATGCTACTCCCCCCCTGCCAAACAAATACTAATTAGCCACAGTTCAGGATAATACAGTTTTAAAAAGATAGTTTAAATGATTAAGAAAATAATTTTAATATATTAGGATACTGCAGCCTACTAAAGCTTCTACTGAAAGGCTAAAAAAGAAAAATGATAAAAAAAAAAAAACTTTAAATAAAGTCTGTATGTCTACTGGCTTTTAAATGCTACAGCTCTCGTGAATGTTTAGAGATCTACAAATTAAGACAGGAAATTATGTGTAAACTGTTGTTGTTAAGGTATCTGATTAGGAAAAACTGACTCTGCCAGCTATGTAGGGTCTTCTAGCAGTTAGCTATGAAATCTTTATTTCATTTAAATTCCATCTTAATTCTGCTCCCAGTTATTTTTTTGCCTTATGGAGCTTTCATTCTATTAGAGCACTTCACTGATTAAACTGTTCTTACTCACAATTTAAAGTCTAGTTAGAAAAAATTTTTTGATAAGACATTAGAAATTCTGCAGTCATAACTTTATTGTAGGCCTGGCGCCTATAGCTCAAGTGGCTAAGGCACTAGTCACATAAAACAAAGCTGGCAGGTTCAAATCCAGCCCAGGCCAGTCAAACAGCAATGACAACTACAACCAAAAAATAGCCGGGCATTGTAGCGGGCGCCTGTAGTCCCAGCTACTTGGCAGGCTGAGGCAAGAGAATCGCTTAAGCCCAGGAGTTGGAGGTTGCTATGAGCTGTGACGCCCCGGCACTCAACCCAGGGCGAAAGCTTGAGGCTCTGTCTCAAAAAAAACACCCAAAAACTTTATTCTATAGTCCTAATGTGAAAACTAGCACCTCCAAATAACTTCAGTACTATTTGAAAGTAACAAAAGATAAGAAAAACTAAACTAAGTAGGCTGGGTACTGTGGCACATGCCTGTAATCATAGCACTCTGGGAGGCCCACGTGGGTAGACAGCTTGAACTCATGAGTTCAAAACTAGCCTGAGCAAAAGCAAGATCTCAACTCTACTAAAATAGAAAAACTGAGGCGAGAGGATGGTTTAAGCCCAAGAGTTAGAGGTTGCTGTAAGCTGTGATGCCACAGCACTCTACCATGGCAACATAATGAGACTCTGTTTCAAAAGATAAACAAAAAACCTAATCTAACAAAGAACTATGGGGGATACATAAATACTTCTTTGTGATACTGGGGGTCTGGGGCAGAAGACTATTAACCGGAGTAACAAAAATGTCAAAGTGAGGCTCGGTGCCTGTGGCTCAACAGGCTAAGGCTCCAGCCACATACACCTAAGCTGGCGGGTTTGAATCCAGCCCAGGCCTGCCAAACAACAATGACAGCTGCAACCAAAAAATGGCCAGCGTTGTGGCGGGCGCCTGTAGTCCCAGCTACTTGGGAGGCAGAGGCAAGAGAGTCACTTGAGCCCAGGAATTGGAGGTTGCTGTGAGCTATGATGCCACAGTACTCTATCCAGGGCGACAGCTTGAGGCTCTGTCTCAAAAAAAAAAATCTCAAAATGAGCCAGGCAGAGTGACTCACACCTGTAATCCTAGCACTCAAGAAGGCTGAGGTGAGAGGACGGCTTAAGGCCAGGAGTTTGAGAACAGCCTGAGCAAAACCAAAATCTCATCTATAAAAAAAATTGAAAAATTAGCCAAGGGTGGTGGAACACAACTGTAGTCCCAGCTACTCAGGAGGATGAGGCAGGAGGGTTGCTTGAGTCCAGGAGTTTGAGATTGCAATGAACTATGATGCCTCTGCACTCTATCCCAGCCAAAAAAACTCCAAAAAACAAACAACAAAAAACTCAAAATGAGACAGGAGCA
This sequence comes from Arctocebus calabarensis, assembly GCA_963573935.1. Lineage (NCBI taxonomy): Eukaryota > Metazoa > Chordata > Mammalia > Primates > Lorisidae > Arctocebus > Arctocebus calabarensis. The sequence continues at coordinate 36,587 of CAUYON010178356.1, forward strand.
TGGGTTCACATGGAGGAAAAAAAAAGATCATATGTTCTTTAAATGAAAATACAAATGAGACATGGCCCAAGTCTTCAAACACTGCAATAATAGCCTTTTAAGAACAGGAGAAACAAAAGAAAAAATAAAAAAATAAGAACAGGACAAACAGGAAAGTCCTCTCTAGAAAGAACTATGTGAGTAATAATTATTGTGTAATCTGTAGTTTCTGCATAATAAAGGGAGTTGGGAAGGTGAACTTTACCACTACATTTTGTATAATACTTATTAATTGAGGCAAAATATATTGTGTTTACATTTTCCCAAAAAATAAAAAAATACAGATAATAATAAGACATATTTGTAGTACATACTGAATAATTCAGAATTTCAAACATAAACATCTAAGGGAAATAAAGTGGGTATTTTTACTATTGTCATTTTATATACACATACATATTAGATTTAATTCATGTAAAATAAACTACACAGAGTTTAGGTGTATAATTCTTAGGATTTTGATGAATGTATTCACCCAGGTAACTCCCACCTTAATTAAAACATAAAACATTTTAAGGCCAGGCATAATGGCTCATGCCTGTAATCTTAGTACTCTGGGGGGCTGAGGAGGTAAGACTGCATGAGCTCTGGAGTTCAAAACCAGCCTGAGCAACAGTCTGACCTTGTCTCTACTAAAAATAGAAAAAATTAGCCAAGCATTGTGGTAGTCCCATTTACTTAGAAGGCTCAGGCAAAACTTCAACTCAAGCCCAGGAGTTTGAGCTTGCTGTGAGCTAGACTGACTTCATAGCAGTCTAGATCAGACAACAGGGCAAGACTCTGTCTCAAAAAAAAACCCCACCATATAGCTATAATCAATTGATTTTGACAAAGCAGAGAAAAACATACACTGGGGAAAGGATACCCTAGTCCAGTGATTTTCAACTGGTGTGCTGTAGCACTAGGTGTGCCATGAGAAGATCTTAGGTGTGCTGCAAAAATCTTTTAAGACCATTAATTGGAGGTGCCCGTAACTCAGTGGTTAGGGTGCCAGCCACATGCACCAGAGGTGCTGTGGCATCACAGCTTACATGGTTTTGAACCAGACCCAGGCCTGCTAAAAAAAAAAAAAAGCAAGCAGGCTTTGTGGTAGGCACCTGTAGTCCCAGCTACTTGGAAGGCTGAGACAAGAGGCTCACTTGAGCCCAGGAGCATAAGGTTGCTGAGAGCTATGAAGCCACTACACTCTATCCAGGGTGACAAAGTGAGACTGTCTCAAAAAAAAGACCATTACCATTAATTAAATTATTTTCAAAAGAAGTTTAAAGTACAGTTAAGTATATTCTTTTTTACTTTTTTTTTTTTTTTTTTTTTGAGACAGAGTACTGTCTTACTATGTCGCCTCTGGTAGAGTGCTGAGGCATCACAGCTCACAGCAACCTCAAACTATTGGACTTAAGCAATATTCTTGCCTCAGCCTCCCATATAGCTGGGACTACAGGTGCCTGCCACAACGCCTGGCTATTTTTTAATGCAGTTGTCATTGTTGTTTAGCTGACCTGGGCAGGGTTCGAACCAGCCAGCCTCAGTGTTTATGTGGCTGGCACTGTTACCACTGTGCTACAAGCGCCGAGCCTTTTAATCTTTTTTTTTGTTTGTTTAACATAATTTAAGCGTGCAGCAGAAGTTTAACTATGGATTCAATATGCCAAGAAATAAAAAAGGTTGAAAAACACTGCCCTGGTCAATAAATGGTACTGGGAAAACTGGATAGCCATATGCAATAAAATGAAACAGGATCTCTCTTGCCATATACAAATATAAGACCTGAAACCATAAAAATTCTGGAAAAAACTGTAGGAAAAATTCTTCTAGACATCAGCCTAAGCAAAGAATTTATGATTAAGACCCCAAAAGCAAATACAGCAACAACAAAAATAAATGGGATTTAATTAAAAGTTTCTGCACAGGCTCGGCGCCAGTCACATACACCTGAGCTGGCGGGTTTGAAGCCAGCCCGGGTCCGCCAAACAACAATGACGCCTG
>CAUYON010178357.1:0-14652 GCA_963573935.1 Arctocebus calabarensis
GTGGCGGGCGCCTGTAGTCCCAGCTACTTGGGAGGCAGACGCAGGAGACTCGCTTGAGCCCAGGAATTGGAGGTTGCTGTGAGCTGTGATGCCACAGCACTCTATCAGGGTGACAGCTTGAGGCTCTGTCTCAAAATAAAAACAAACAAACAAAAATATATATATACACCAAAGGTGGTGGGTTCAGGCCTTGCCCAGTCTGCTAAACAATGACAACTGCAACCAAAAAATAGCTGGGCATTGTAGCAGGTACCTGTAGTCCCAGCTACTTGGGAGGCTGAGGCAAGAAGAATCGCTTGAGCCCCAAATTTTGAGGTTGCTGTGAGCTGTGATGCCATGGCACTCTACCAAGGGCGACAAAATGAGACTGTCTCAAAAAATAAAGAAAAATTAGCTGGGTGTCACAGGGGACAGATTATGCAGAAAGCTAACAGAGAACTGCTTCAACCCAAGAATTTGAGGTTACTGTGAGCTAGGCTGATGCCATAACACTCTAGCCTAGCAAACAAAGTGAGACTGTCTAAAAAAACAAAACAAAAAAGGCTGGGCACGATGGCTCAGGCCTATAATCCTAGCACTCTGAGAGGCTTAGGCAGGTGGATTGCTTGAGCTCACAAGTTCAAGATCAGCCTGAGCAAGAGTGAGACCCTGTCTCTACTAAAAATAAAAAAATTAGCTGAGTGTCAGGAGTGCCCATAGTCCCAGCTACTCAGGAGGCTGAGACAAGAAGATTGCTTTAGTCCAAGAGTTTGAGGTTGCTGTGTGCTATGACACCATGGCACTATACCCAGGGCAACAAAGTGAGACTCCACCTCAAAAAACAAAACAAAACAAAAAACCCTCATATGATCTGACCTAAGTCCAATCCATCTTCCCCTAAACCCTAGAACCTCCTTCCAGGTTGCTGCACCAACCACTATCAGCCTCTCTATACACCCAAACTTGGAAACACCTTTTAGGAAATGCTGGGCTCCATCCAGGCACTCAGGTGACAGTTCATTGTCAGCAAAAGAGCCCAGAAGTTCACTAACAATGATGTCTGCTTTCTCTGGAGCCACCCATTCCCTCATGTCTGATGAGACTACTGTCACTTGGCTTCCCCATTCTTCATACTGCCAGTTCTCTAGCCTGAAACAGAGATGATAAGGTAAGGAGAGATGTTAAAGAAATTTGGCAGTGAGGACAAACTTCCTAAAAAGCTGGTTGCTACTCACGTCACCACAGCATTTGGGTTCTTTTCCACAGCATACAGCTTTATCCGCCGGTCAGCCTGCTTGGCTGCCCGCAGGGAAGCATTCACAAGGGGACCCCGACCTGCTCCCAGTACCATTAGTACCCTAAGAAAGAAAAAGGAAGAGTCAAGCAGACTCAGCATATAGAGAAATAGGCATGCAAGACCACAGGATAGAGAGGAAAGCACTCACTGGACATTGGTATCCTTTTCCTCTTCTGGTACTCTGTCTAGCAGACATTTATAGATGGCCTGGGGAAAGTAGAGAAGGAAGACATCATGGCTATAATCCCATTCTGCACAGGTCATGCTGGCTCTATGTTTTCTCTAACCTGGACCCCACACTGTACCTGCTGGTACTGAGAGTATTTGATGGGGTCTTTTTCAAACACTTCATATGTCTGAGATTCCAGATTGTCCATCAGTGGCTGAAGAATGAGAAGAAAAACACACAGTTTCTGGCAAAGGATAATGCACCAGAATATCAAAAACTTCCCACCGCCTTGCGAATTTTGGAAAGATTTAGGGATATCTACTCTTAAAAGACATTTTTCACCCCCATCTTCCTCTTCTCAGTGTACTCTAGACCCACCTGGAGCGGAGACTGCAGATAGTCTTCATAGCCCTTGGCAAAGAGTTCATATGCATTGGGTGGAGGACGATTCTGGCTTAAGTATTCCAAGTACTGGAGATAGGAGCAGAACTCCTTCTCTGAGTGGTGGTTGGTGCCTGTGATGATAAACTGCACCTCCAACTGTGAAAGAAGTCAGACCATCAGATAGAGACCTCAAATCAAGATTCTGTGATATTATGGTTTATAACCAAAGAGTCATAGCATAAAATAAAGCCCAGTCCAACAGTTCCCTCATGTTCAGCCCACTACTGACAAAAGCAGCACAAGGCTTCAATAAACTTACAAAAAGTGCTCTCTGGCTCGGCGCCTATGGCTCAATGGGCTAAGGCACCAGCCACGTACACCTGAGCTGGCGGGTTTGAATCCAGCCCGGGCCCGCCAAAACAACAATGACAGCTGCAACCAAAAAATGGCCAAGCATTATGGCGGGCGCCTGTGGTCCCAGCTACTTGGGACGCGGAGGCAAGAGACTCGCTTGAGTCCAGGGATTGGAGGTTGCTGTGAGCTGTGATGCCACAGCTCTCTCCAGGGTGACAGCTTGAGGCGGTCTCAAAAAAAAAAAAAAAAAAAAGGTGCTCTCATGACATATAAGCATCATCTTAACTGAAAGAGTCCCCTTGGCTTGGTGCCCGTAACTCAGTGGTTAGGGCACTGGCCACATACACTGGGGCTGGTGGGTTCAAACCCGGCCTGGGCCTGCTAAAAACAACAACAACAACAACAACAAATAGCCAGGTGTTGTGATGGGCACCTGTAGTCCCAGCTACTTGGGAGGCTGAGGCAAGAGAATCACTTAAGCCCAAGAGTTTGAGGTTGCTGTTAGCTGTGACACTGTGGCACTCTACCAGGGGTGACATAGTGAGACTGTCTCAAAAAACAACAACAACAAAAAAAACCCTCAAAGAGTCCTATGCATCCTGGCTGTAACTTTTTTTGGCTGGGGTCAGGTTTGAACCCACCACCTCCAGTATATGGGGCTGGTGCCCTACTCCTTTGAGCCATAGGCACGGCCTAGGCTGTAACTTCTTAAATGAAATCTTCTAGATGGGGTGCAGTGGCTCATACCTATAATCTTAGCACTCTGGAAGGCCAAGGAAGGTGGATTGCTCGAGCTCAAAAGTTTGAGACCAGCCTGAGGAAAAGCGAGATCCCAACTATAAAATAAACAGCCGAGTGTTGTGGCGGGCACCTATAGTCCCAGTTACTTGGGAGCCTGAGGCAAGAGGATCACTTGAGCTCAAGAGTCAAGTTTTCTGTGAGCTATGATGCCATAGCACTCTACCCAAGGGTGACTGAGTGAGACTGTCTCAAAAAAAAGTTAATTAATTAAAAAAAAACATATATATATATATAATATATATACGTATGTATGTATAGGCCAGGCGCAGTGGCTCACGCCTGCAATCCTAGCACTCTGGGAGGCTAAGATAAGTGGATTGCTTAAGTTCACGAGTTCAAGACCAGGCTGAGCAAAAGCAAGGCCCAACCTCTAAAAATAGCCAGGGGTTATGGCAGGCACCTATAGTCCCAGCTACTTGGGAAACTAAAGCAAAAGAATCACTTGAGTTCAAGAGTTTGAGGTTGTTGTGAGCTTTGATGCGACAGCTGTTTAATAAGAGCAAAAAAATGAGACTCTGTCTCAAAATTTAAAAAAAAAAAAAGTTTTCTGGGGCTCCTACTGACATTTCCCTTTTTGTTCTCAACCAACTTTGCTACAGTTAACCAAAGAGGAAAAGACCCCCCACAAGAAAAAAGCATCATACATAAATAAGGCTGGACCACCTTTAGAATCCTTTTACCACTAACCTTGAGGAGCCGGAAGATAAGCCTCTGGTGCATTTTAGACAGAACAGGAAATCCCTTCTTATTGGTCAGGAAAATGCTGGTAGGAAGAATGGCTGCTTTGATGGGCTCCCCAAGCCAACGATCAATTACATGATTAGATGGGAGGTCAGCCCCAATTTCAAGAGCTACACAAGGGAAGATAAAGAACTGTCAACCACAGACAGGCAAGAAGCCCTTCCTTGCTCCTTTGTGCAAGATCTGTTTATTTCTCTTTAAGAACAGGGCAATCCAAGGCACAGGGAAAGTAGCAAAATTGCTCAGTATACATGGAATTCCTGATTCTTATTCATGGAGGTCAGAGAAAAGAAACCTATCCCAGAAGCCTCGTGGACTTACCCACTGCAATCCTCTTGCTATAGTCACACAAAGTCCGGAAGTTATGCCACCTATAACAGAGTCAAATACAGAAAAAATTGAAAAATACAGTCAAATACATATGGCTCACCTATTACCATAGCACAGGGAGACCTCTTTTCAGTTTCCACCCTTACCCTACCCATTGCCCTACTATAGCAGTAAAGGGAGACATACCACATCCATGTCTTCTCCTCTCCACTGTACTCCTCTGTGTGTGTAGATGGTGCATTCTCAATTATATCATCTCTCAGGTCTTCTGGTGCCACCAAGGGTACCCGCATCCAGAACTACACAACATACAGGTGCTCTTTTATCAATCTACTTTGAACTCATTTCGTCTACAAAGTTTTTCCCAATTAAAAGCATCTTGATCTGGACCTTAAGTCAATCCCTTTACATGTTTTTACCAATCCCTTTATGTGCTTGTGCAGTTATATACGTGGACAACTACCTTGCCTATATCCTTACCTAAATATCTGCCTTGTCTTTTATTTATTTATTTTTTTGAGATAGGGCCTCAGGCTGTCACCTGGGGTAGAGTGCCGTGGCATCACAGCTCACAGCAACCTCCCAACTCCTGGGCTTAAGCAATTCTCTTGCCTCAGCCTCCCAACTAGCTGGGATGACCACAATGCCTGGCTATTTTTTTGTTGTAGTTGTCATTATTGTTTGGCAGGGCTGGGCTAGATTTGAACCCCCCAGCTCTGGTGTATGTGGCTGGCACCTTAGCCGCTAGAGCTACAGGGGCCGAGCCTGCCTTATCTTTTATTTAACTATAAGTGTCTGGAAATAATTATATATTATGTTTTGAAACGCTCATCACACCACTTTTAGATGGGGAGAGTGGGAAATATTGATGTTTTAATTCTGCCAAATTAACCCTTTACTGAATGACTAGGCACAAGAAAGTACTTAGCACAGCCTGACTACCAAGCTATGCAGCAAGAAATGAGCCCCTCAGCCATACCATGGAGGAGTGGTGGCCAGTGTGGATGTGATTGGTCAAAATTCTGGCCAGGTTGGTGTTATCTTCTTGATTAAGGGGCAGCAGGAAAGCTGGAAGACCCAGATATGCACCAAAATTCAGCTCCTGTAACATGGCCTAGAATAGAGATTAAGAGGAAAAGGTTAAAAGCTAATAACCAAACAGCTTTACATCAGTTGATTTGTTTTCATTTACCAAGTTACAGAGGAAAGGGGAACCACTCTCTCCACCCAGCTCTATCATAGACATAATACTTAGAAAGATGCAGCAGAGAGGTCAAACAGTCTTACCGCCTCAGAGTTCCTGCGGATCTTTTCCACTTTAGAATCTGGACGAATCCATGGAGAAAGCTTTCCCACAATTAGCGTATTCCAGTCTGCACTCCCCCACCCAAGAAAGACAAATGCTCAATATGGTTTAACACTTTACTTGTTCAATTTCTACTAGAGATGACGGACAGACTTCCTCTATACAGACATGGGAGAGCCTGAGATAACAGGGAACTAAGGTCTTTAGCAAGTAAGCAAGGAGAAGACAAGAGTTATCTATATCCCAAAGACTAACCAACACATCTAAGTTAGAGGAGGAAATTGAAGGCCTTGATAAAACATTAGTTGTTACTGCCTCTAATAATTAAGGGACACATGGGATGGTCCCTACCCCTTCCTGACAGCAGTAGGTCTGATCGTGTCTGGGGGCCGGGTCGATTCTTAGCAGGTTCCTGTGTGAACTCCCTCTTGAAACGCGGGTGGAAGACAGGCATGCAGAGGAAATCAAACCTACAACCGCGACAGACCCAGAATCATCATGTAAAGACAAAAGGAGTGCCCAGAGATCCAAGCAACTGAATTTACACTATCCTAACTTTCCACAGCCCTTTCAGCTGCCATCAGTCACCCCAATATGCTGCTGAGTTTCAACCCATCTTGGGGCATATCACTTATGCTGCACTGTGCCTCAATTTCTCCCCAAAACACAGCCATAGAGAAGTTGAGGAAAGATGAAATCGCGCCAAGTAGAATTTTTTTCTACTTTAGGACCACTGGCTTTCCAGGGCTGTCATACCCACATCTGCCCCAATACTGCCCGTGCCTCCCTCCTGAAGATTAACTTCTCTCCCTTACCTCCCAACACTTTCTTCCACTCTTAGACAATACTATCGACCTCCAGGGCCCTTTCTAAGTTTACTAAACAATTCCTCTGACTTTTGGACTCAGTGTCCACACGCTCCCATAAGTTTCTTCTCCGGGCCCGAGGCTCATCCCCGCCAAGAAGTAATGATTTCTCCCGCCCTCATCCTATCCGGCCCCCTCACCACTGCCTCTCGGAGAGGACTAGTCTGCCCTTCTCCGTCCCCGAGTTCGGACCCCGTATTCCGCTTGTAGAGGTCCGGCCCTCACCCCTGCTTGGCCACAGCCCCTAGAGTGTCAGCTATTTCAGGAACGCAATTCAGGTCCCTCCCGCTGGACACGCGGCTCCCACCGGCACCCCCGACCGCCATCGCCGCCATCTTTTCCCTCGCGCTGTACACGCCGGGATTCCTTGGTATTGGCAGCCAATCGCAAGGCCGAGAAAGGCCCCCAGAAGGCGGGACGAGTCGCCTTAACAACCAGAGCGTCTTCCACAGCTTCTTAACAGGCGGAGGAGTGGTGGGAAGTAGCCGTTCCCGCCAATCCGCAGGCCGCACAGTGCGTACAGCGTGGCTCCCGCAGATCCACCAATCTCATGGTCTGGCTCGGGACGAGCTTCACTCTCCCAGAATGCTTCGTGAGCAGTAGAATTCCGGTCCAAAACTACACCTCCCATGAAACCCTGCAGTTTAACCTTGAAGTACTATCACTGAAGCGAGCTCAATTGTCTCTGGGCCAGTGGCGCAATGGATAACGCGTCTGACTACGGATCAGAAGATTCCAGGTTCGACTCCTGGCTGGCTCGGTGGGATTGGCGTTTTTTGTGGCTTTTTCGTTCAGTAAAAATCCGTAATCGACATTTTTTTACTCCTTTTCCTTTCCTGTCAGTGTTTAAGGTTTCTTCATTATCGTCTCACGATCTCATTTTCAAGTCTTAAGCTGACTGGAGTCTGCACCCATATTATGTCCGTTTTCCCCCTCTCTCTCTTCAGAGGAGTTTCTTGAGGTGTCGTTACTGAGGTGCATATGAACACAGAAAACTGGGTGACTAGCTGGTGCTATTAAAATGGCTTTGTCGCCTATGTTTCATTTTTAAATACGCTGTGGTATTTAAAACTCAGTCACTAATTCCCAGTGATTCTCTGTCTGAAACGCTGTAAATAAACGCCAGACTAAACACACACACGGAAAGGAATTCGTGGTGAGGGATTACACTGGACAGGAATCATGCAACTGCCTGGCGGAGGGCCCAGAGGATCTACATGTCTTCCATGCCAATAGCTCTTAAAAGATGGAAACGAGGGAAAAGAACGAAGCAAGAAAGGACCTAGGAAGGGAAATGGGAACATGTGAAAGCAGGGAGGAGCCCGCTGGTGTTGAGGGCCCAGCAGTGAGGATGGACAGGGAAACACAGTACGTACGGCAGGCCTTACGTTGGAGTCGTCGATAGAACCGAGGGAGCCGTGCCTCGTCTTATGTCCACACAGACGAGAAATGAGAGAAGCGGTTTGGGGAGTACAGTTTGTGTTTGATAATGCTGAATTGGACGTCTAGGGGGCGCTGTGTAATAAATAGTTGGACGAACAGTACTCTGAACCAGATTGAGAAATCGCCAGAACAAAGCTAGCAAATGAAGGCGTGAGAGTGCATGAGATCCACACCGCCCATGGGGGTACGAAACAAGGGAACAGTATGGGCAGGATAAGTTCTGGGCAATCCTGAGTACATTGTAAGTGCCCCAAAAGCCGGAAAGTCCGAAAACCAAAGAACAAATAATGCACCATAAAGCCTGAAGAGGCTGGAGGTGCTTTGTCTATTATTATTAATTATTATTATTATTACCATCAGACTTTTTTCTCCTCTCGGATACCATGCAGGATATCGTATTACATTTAGGTGTCATGTCTCCTTAGGCTCCTTTTGGCTGTGACAGTTTCTCAGACGTTTCTTGTTTTTGTTGACCTTGGTAGCTTTGATAAGTCAGGTATATTGTAGGATTTCTCTCTTTTGTGATTTGCCTGATGTACTTCTCGTGATTAGACTGGGTTATGTGTTTTGAGAAGGAAGCTCACATAGGTAAAGTGCCATTTTGTCATCAAGAATGCATACTATCAACATGATTTATGGCTGTTTAATGTTGACTTTATCACCTGGCAGAAGTAGAATCTATCAGGCTTCTCTACTGTAAAGTGATTTGCTGCCTCCCTCTCCCTTTCCCCACCCCAGCTGTACATACTGTACTGTTGGGAAGGAAGTCACTCTGCACTGCCACCTTTCCAATGGCTTATGTACAGAATTTATTTGGAATTCTTCCCTGCAATTCTTTTCAGAGGTGGTTGTTGACAGGGTGTGAGTGAGTGCTCCGATGGCATTTTAAGAGGTAGAAAGAGAGTTGGTGAGGAGGCCTGCTTGTTCTCTGCCTTAGCTGTGTATTCACAGAAGACTTATCAGATGTTGTTTCTTCTTCAGAAGCTAATAATCTAGGTGTAGACCATCTGTGCTCCTGGCATGTCACTCATAATGTCAAGCTGGTAGCTCCTCTGTTGGTTGTTAACTAACCCCTCATGGGTAAGAGGGAAGGAAGAAAAAAAAATCTATGCAACAGTAGTATGAGTCTTGCCATGAGTTAAATTAATTTTCTAAAATATAAAGGTAGCTCTAAAAGTAGCTGAGCATTGTGGTGGGTGCCTGTAGTCCCAGCTACTTGGGAGGCTGAGGCAAGAGAATCACTTGAGCCCAAGAGTTTGAGGTTGCTGTGAGCAATGACGCCATGGCACTCTACCAAGGGCAACAAAGTGCGACTCTCTCTCCAAAAAATAAATAAATAAAATAAAAATATAAAGGTAAAAAAAGCCTAGAATTTCTTTCTTTTCTTTTTCTTTTTTCTCTTTTTTTTCCTTTTTTGAGACAGAGTCTCACTTTGTTGCCCTTGGTAGCCGTGGTGTCATATCTCACAGCAACCTCAAATTCTTGGGCTCAAATGATCCTCTTTGCCTCAGCCTCTGGAGTAGCTGGGACTACAGGCACTTACCACCACACCTGGCTAGGTTTTCGTGTTTTTAGTAGAGATGGGATCTTGCTATTGCTCGGGCTGGTCTTGAACTCCTGAGCTCAGGCAACCCACCTGCCTCAGACACCTAGAGTACTAGGAAGGATTACAGGTGTGAGCCACTGTGCCTGGCCTAGCCTAAGCTTCGAATTTCTGATTGACCTTAATGTAAGTTTTCATAGGCTGATTTCTTTTTTTTTTCCTTTCTTTTTTTTGAGACAGAGTCTCACTGTGTTACACAGACTAGAATGCCATGGCTTCATAGCTCACAGCAACCCCTAACTCCTTGGCTCAGCTGAACCTCTTGGCCTCAGTCTCCCAAGTAACTGATACTATGGGACTACAGGCCTCCTGGATACAACACTTGGCTAGTTTTTCTACTTTTAGTACAGATGGCGTCTTACTCTTGCTCAGGCTGGTCTTAAGCTCCTGAGCTCAAGCAATCCACTGCCTTTTGCCTCCCAGAGTACTAGGATTACAGGTGTGAGCCAACATGCCTGGCCTAGTTAAATTTCATTTGTATATGTTGTCTTTGTTTTCTCATTCAAAATGGCTTCAGCTATGTGGCAAGCATGATGCGGAACATTTCTCAGTAATTCTATACCACAATGTGCCCCACCTTTCTTACAGCACTTTCCTGTGCCATATAAAACAGTATGTAACTGTGAGTCTGTCTATATGAACCAGCTAGAGAGGAATAAGAAGGGGAGGACTGAAAAAGAAACAGAGAACCATGAACAAGACTTGTCCCTTGGCATTAAATCAAAGCTGGTGAAGAACTTCTTATGCTGGAGTTCTCTCTGTTATGCCCTCCATGCTGAACTCTTATACTCTGAAGCATGTGAATTGCTGTGAACAATGGAATATAGGCCTTGCTGATATTGAAATAGGGAGATAGGGACAAAAGGGCAAATACCCTGGATGAGAAATAATGTTACTCTGTCTCACAGGAGACAGTGAGCAATTGGCCAAAGCACTGGAGACTTTCTGGAGGGGAGGACCCACCAGCATGCCTTACCTTCAGACCTAGTTCTTCCACCCGATCCTGTTTATTGTCCTTGCTTAAACATCTTGTACACCTTCTTTTCACCTTCTGTTTTGCTCCCCTCCACCCTCAGCATTTGCATCCCTCCCCAGGCCCACCTTCACTCACCTCTGTGCCTGCCTAGCCAGCCACACTCTTCACCAAAATAATGGCTCGTTTGACCCACCTACTGCTCCAAATTGCTTCTTCACAATCAAGGCTGTCCTCCAGCTGCATAAGTGGCAGAGTTACTGAGGCAAAATAATCTGTGCCGATTTGCATTTTCTTTCTTGTCATCTCTATTATACAGTATTTATCTGTCAAAATGAATAGAAAGCAGGACCTGTTCTGAATATAGAGAAAGATGGAAAACTACTCAATTGATTTATGAAAGCAGAACATACCTAAAATCAAACCTGTCAGAAATAGCACCCACAAAAAGCTGTAGAACAACCTCACTTATGGATATAAATGTGAAAATCCTAAAATAGTTAGGATTAATAAATAAAACTTAATAATATATTTACATAGTAATTATATAAGGTAACCAATTAGAGTTTATCCCAACAATTAACACAAAATTAGGTATTAGGAAATTTATTTATATGATAGGTCAAAAATAAACCAAACAAGAAAAACATTTGATCTTTTATTTATTCATTTATTTTTTGCAGTTTTGGCCGGGGCTAGGTTTGAACCTGCCACCCTGAGGTGGGGAGGGCACCCATATGGGGCTGGCACCCTACTTTTTGAGCCACAGGTGTCACCCTTGATCATCTTTAATTACAAAAGAAGAGAATATGGTAAATTAATTGCATTTTCTATAAAAATTCTTAATAATCTTAATATTCTTTATATATGTGTATATATGGAGTTAACAACTTATGTAAACATAAAACAAGAATATCTAGTTTCATCACTGAGTTATTTAATATTATTCTGAAAAATCCAATATAATAAGACTAGAAATAAAAAAAAAAAAGAAGTTATAACTTTTTCTTTTTTTTTGAGACAGAGCCTCAAACTGTCACCCTGGGTAGAGTGCCATGGCGTCACACAGCTCACAGCAACCTCCAACTCCTGGGCTTAAGCGATTCTCTTGCCTCAGCCTCCCAAGTACCTGGGACAACTGGTGCCCACCACAACACCTAGCTATTTTTTGGTTGTAGTTGTCATTGTTCTTTGGCAGGCCTGGGCTGGGTTTGAACCTGTCAGCTCTGGTGTATGTGGCTGTCACCTTAGCTGCTTGAGCTACAGGCACTGAGCCAGGTTATAACTTTTGGAAAGGGAGCAGAAAATTTATCTTTGTTTGCAGATGATATGATTGTATATGTAGAAAATCCATGAGAATCAATTTTGGCTTTTTTATTTTTGGAGAGACAGAGTCTCACTTTATTGCTCTTGGTAGAGTGCCGTGGCATCACACACCTCACAGCAACCTCCAACTCCTGGGCTTAGGCGATTCTCTTGTCTCAGCCTCCCAAGTAGCTGGGACCGCAGGCGCCCACCACAATTGCAGTTCGGCCAAGGCTGGGTTTGAACCCGCCACCTTTGGCATATGGGGCCGGCTCCCTACTTGCTGAGCCACAGGCACCGCCCCGAGAATCAATTTTAAATAATGAGGATTAATAATAGAATGCAAAGAAGCAATTTGATACAAGAGAAATATAAAATAAGTCTTCACATATACAAGAATAACCAGGTAGCAGGTATAATTAATAAAAATATCCCAATAATAAGATAGCTAAGAGCATGGCCTGCTAAGCCAAATGGCAAGAGGTTAAAGCCCTGTTCTTCAATTTACTAACCATCTCCTTTGGCTTCAATCTGCTCATCCACAAAATGGGAACGTAAATAATAGTTTGTTTTTTTTTTTTTAGACAGAGTCTCACTATGTTGCCTTTGGTAGAGTGCTGTGGCATCCCAGCTCACAGCAACCTCCAACTTTTGGGCTTAACGGATCCTCTTGCCTCAGCCACCCAAGTAGCCAGAACTATAGGCGCCCGCCAAAATACCAGGCTATTTTTTTTGTTGTAGTTGTCATTGTTGGTTGGCAGACCTGGGCTGGGTTCAAACCCACCAGCTCCTGTGTATGTGGCTAGTACCCTAGCCACTGAGCTATAGGCGCCAAGCCTAAATAATAGTTCTTATAAAGTTGCAAAGATTAAATTATTTAATATAGTAAAGCGTTTAGAATCTATCCTGCAGGCTTAGTATGGTGGCTCATACCTGGAATTCTAGCACTCTGGGAGGCAGAGGCAAGTGGATTACTTCAGTTCAGGAGTTTGAGACCAGCCTGAGCAAGAGTGAGACAGTGTTTCTACTAAAACAGAAAAACTAGCTGGGCATAGTGGTAGGTGACTATAGTCCCAGCTGCTTGGGAGAGTGAGGGAAGAGGATTGCTCAAGCCCAAGAGTTTGAAGTTGCTATGAGCTATGACTTCATAATGCTCTACACCTTTAATAGGCATACATATTAGTTATCATAATTAGTATTTTCCCCATTCATGATGTTAATAGTAATATCACTATGAAATACTTAGTTGTATCTTTACTGAAAAATGAGACACCTATGTAAAGAAAATTACAAAAATGTTGTGGAAATACACAATAGACTGGAAAAAGGAGAAATAAGCCATTATCTTAGAAAAAAATGAAATTTATAAAGATGTCAGGCTTTTTCTCCACCCCTCCCTCATTCTTTAAGATGTCGGTTTTTACCAAATTAATTTCTGACTTTTACAACATTCAATCATGATTCTAATGGAATCTTTTGTTACTTGATAAAATAATTCTGCTGTTCATTTGCAGTAAAAATCAGACAACAAAAGCAGAGAGAACTCAAACAAGATACAAAAAGGGGACTCTATATTTTTAGCCCTTTGCCTCAAATTCATTATGAAACAAGCAATATAAAAATAAAAAGTTATAATTGTAGTTGGTACAAGAATAGACAAAATAAAAGAGCCACACCAATTCCCCAGAAACATACCAGTTGTGTGTGTATACACATATATGATTAAATATACGAAATTAAAGCCAGGTAAAATGGTGCCAGTTACCCAGTGAGCCTAAAGCAACAGCATCAGTTAAGCCCAGGATTTGAGTCCTGAATCACATAGCAAGACCCTATCTCTTAAAAAATATACATTGTGTATATGAATCTAATTTGTGAAGATAATGACAGCTAACATTTATTGAGCTCATATACTGGTGTCAGGTTCTGTGAAGAGCACTTTATATTCACAAAGACCCTAGATAAGAAGGGTTATTCTTACATGGGTGAAAGAACTAAGGCTTTGAGAGGTTAAGTGACTTGCCTCCCTAAGAAGGGTTTTAGATGGGGTGCAAACCTAGGTCAAGTGATTCCAAAGCCTTTGATCTTAACCATATCATCTATACTTTTCCTTTTAGAAAGCTATACTAGGCAATTTTTTTTTCTTTGAGACGAAGTCTCACTTTGTTGCCCCAGGCTAGAGTGCCATGGAGTCATAGCTCATAGAAACCACACTCCTGGGCTCAAGCAATCTCTTGCCTCAGCCTCCTGAGTAGCTGGGGCTACTGGCACCCACCACAACACCAGGCTAGAATCCTAGACAATCTTTTTTTTTTTTTTTGAGACAGAGCCTCAAGCTGTCACCCTGGATAGAGTGCTGTGGCATCGCAGCTCACAGCTCCAATTTCTGGGCGCAAGCGAGTCTCCTGCCTCCGCCTCCCAAGTAGCTGGGACTACAGGTGCCTGCCACAACGCCAGGCCATTTTTTGGTTGCAGCCGTCATTGTTGTTTGGCAGCCTGGGCTGGATTCGAACCCGTCAGCTCAGGTGTACGTGGCTGGCATCTTAGCCACAGGCGCCAAGCCAAATCCTAGACGGTCTTAACAAACTGGGACAAAGATTAATTAAGAGAAATGCTTAGTGTAGCATTTTTTATAATTACAAAAAATGTAAAACAACAATTTGGATATACTATAGTGTTATGATTAAATAAA
Organism: Arctocebus calabarensis; assembly: GCA_963573935.1. Classification (NCBI taxonomy): domain Eukaryota; kingdom Metazoa; phylum Chordata; class Mammalia; order Primates; family Lorisidae; genus Arctocebus; species Arctocebus calabarensis. The sequence goes on from CAUYON010178357.1 coordinate 14,244, forward strand.
TCATCCATGCAATGAAATCTTAAGCAGCCATTGAAATCAATGTTGTCAAAGAAAATTTAATAACATGGAGAAATGCTCATGATATGCCATTAAGTGACACAGATTACAAATTTTGCGTACAGAATGACTTCAACTATGTGGGAAAATTATATTTTTCAAATTTTCTATAATGAGAATTTTTTATTACATAGACAATATTTTTTTTTTTTTTTGAGACAGAGCCTCAAGCTGTCACCCTGGATAGAGTGCCGTAGCATCACAGCTCACAGCAACCTCCAATTCCTGGGCTGAAGCGAGTCTCCTGCCTCTGCCTCCCAAGTAGCTGGGACTACAGGCACCCGCCACAATGCCCGGCTATTTTTGTTTGGGTTGCAGCCGTCATTGTTGGTTGGTGGGCCCAGGCTGGATT
>CAUYON010178358.1:0-19373 GCA_963573935.1 Arctocebus calabarensis
CAGAGCGAGGGAAGGAGTGAGGGGGGTGGGGTCTTGGGGTCTTGGTGTGTGCCACACCTTTTGGGGGCAAAACACGATTGTAAGAGAGACTTTTCCCAACAAATGCAACCAGTGTAACATGGTTTCTTGTACCCTCAATGACTCCCCAACAATAAAAATAAAAAAAAAAAAAGAAGACCAGAGTAAGTAGAAGGGTGAGGAAGGGGCTGGTGACTTTTGTTATACAGCTCCCCAGTATTCTTAGGGGATCAGATCCTGGACTTCCCTCCTGTACCAAGATCTACGGATGCTCCAGTCCCTGATTGAAAGTGATTTAGTACAGGCAGTCCCCAGGTTACGAACAAGATTTATTCCTGAGAATGTCTTTAGGTAGGATTTCTCTGTAACTTGAATTCCTTATGAAAACACATTTACAGTAGTAATAATAATACTATAATATCTCATATGTAATAATAATAATACAGTGTAACACTGTAACATCAACACCCCTGTACTATGATAATAAATTATAGTAACAATTATGCTTTTTCTTTTAATTCAAACAACATTAAAATAAAGTCATACAAAAAATTTAGATATAAGATATGAGAAATTTCAAAAAAGAATATTAAAAGTTAATATTCACCTAATGTTGCATCAATGGAAGACTAATCAGAAAGTTATTCTTATTTTGATTTTCTAGCCCCAAATAATAAACTTCCCATTTTAATAATTAATCTATGCTGCTAAGTAATAATTGATGTTTTCATTGAAGCACTGCCTTTCATGTGCTCCATTATTCTCACTTTATCCTTTATAATTGTTATGATAGTGACTGAAGCCTAATGCTATCCCAATGAATGATGGTGTCTGGCCTTTTTCCAAATGCCCAATTACTTCTACTTTCTTGTTTCCATTGTAATCACCTTTCTCTCCTCTGTAGGCTACTTGGACTTATAGTGAGTTTCACTTTGGATGGATGGTCAATAGGGATAAACACAGACTCAGTAAATCGAATGAAGAAGTTAAAATGAAAGTGATACTATGTGTATATTACCCTATAAATGAAACTGAGTGTCCCAGTGAACCACTTACACCATGCAGGTTTGTTTACATAATAGTTCCCAAATTATTAACTTAATTATTTAATTATAGATTATCCTTATGGGGAATCTTGGAAGCCCATTCATAAGCACTAACACTGTTAAGTCAGGTTATTTATAACTGGGACTCCTGTACTTGCATATAACCTACACATATCCTTCCCAGTATACTGTACTTTAAATCACATCTACATTACTTATCATCCCTACGTCAGTGTTGTTATGCTGTATTATTTAGGTAAAAATAAGAAAAAGGAAAAAAAGAAAAAAAGTATGTGTTTACTACAGATGCAGTTTTATTTCTGAATTTTTTATTTTTGGGGATTCATTGAGGGTACAAAGAACCAGGTTACACTAATTGGATTTGTCAGGCAAAGTCCGTCTTATAAATGTGTTCCTCCCCCAAGAGGTGTGCCAAACCCTGTGACTCTCCTCCCTCCTCCCTCATCTGCACTCTGCCATTCCCCCACCCCCCACCATGGACTAGGTCATCAATTGTCCTCATATCAAAATTGAGTACACTGGATTCTCAATGCTTTACTAAGAAGAATGTACACATCCAAGTTAGTACAAAAGATGTGTAGTCTCCATTTTTTTTAGTGGTTGAATATTTTTGAATATTTTTGATCTACAGTTGATTGAATGCAGAGCTTATGGATATGGTGGCCAACTGCATATGTGCAGTTTAGTGCATATTTACTTTTTAAACTATGTTTGATTAAATATACTGTATTTAATTACTATGTTAATTTGCTATATTTAATTACTATATTAATTTGCTATATTACTTTGATTAAAATGAGTAATAATTTTTTAAAAGAGGAAAATCCATTTGGAAAGCACCATCATTGTGATATTATTTACATCTATCTCATTTAATTTGATCCCCACAATATCTCCATGAGCCAGCTGTTATTCCTTCTCCTGTAGGTGAGGTTTATAGGCTTTGAGAAGTTACATGACTTGTCCAGGATTATAAAGTCTTTATGTTTGAGGCAGGGTCAAGATTGGAATGGGGGTGTGTCTGCCTCTAAAGAATGTTATCTTAACATTTAACCTATAGCTTAATATTTGAATATTCATTGACTAAGTTACAAGCTGAAGTTAAATCTGTACCATACCGTTGCTTTGTAGCCAACACAATGGAAATGGAATATATGTATGTCTTTTTTTTCTTTTTTCTCCCCTATTCACAAACTTTAGTTGCTTCTTATCAACATGTAGTCTTAAAATGAAAAGGTAAATATTGGGCATATTCTTCCAGTGGGAATGAATATCCAGTATAATTAAATTTTCTCTAAGGAAAAAATACTTTTATTTAATACTTTGAGTACTATATTAGGTGCTTATGTGTCACATATTGGATTATATTAGGACATATATTTAGTTTATACTTGTACTATAAGGAAAGGATTTGCAATTAGGAGTTTTTAACTAGAAAAACTGAGCTGTTTTGATGAGTTTTCCAAGTTAATCAATAACTAGGTGTATTATCTTACTTTAGGTGTTAAGTCTGATAAAAACTTCTTATACTACATACTAATTGCTTTTAACAGATGCTGTAGATATTTATTGCAAAATGTCATTGAAAAGACAGACTTAACATATTAGTTTAGTACACATGGTGATTTAAAGTTTAGAATATGTTGAATAAACTGTGTCAGAAATTATAAATAAACTAAAATGAGTAAAATTATCCTTAAATTGCTAGACAAGTCTTCACATTTAATGTTACATTAATGAGTTTTGTAGAGAGACTGTTTAGAATAAAATCCTTTTTGCATCAGATGTTGCACATATGCTTTCACTGTTTGTTTTTCTTCAAAGTAAAACTTAATGAAACAGCTAATAAAACCCAATTTTGCTGCTGATTCTTGAAAGAAACAGGCTCTTGAAGTGCACCCGCTGTTTATTCTTTTGTACTTTTTTTTTTTTTTGCTACTTTTCAGCATGTAAATTTTCTAGTAATGGAAAACAGTCAAAGCCATAAACCTTTTCTTCCAAGTCTTATAAACCCAGTGTTTATTTCTTATTTGTAGACCAAGTGCACAATGGAGACATGCTTTGCACACACACAGGGAAGTTTGGACTCTGATCTTCATGTTCACCTCCCGCTGGCTTTACTAGGGTGTAGTGCATGTGCATTTAAATGATCTTTATTATGTAAATAACCAAGAACCAGAATAGGGGTTTAACTAACCTAAAAACCTAAAAGGTTTCAAAAGAAAAGACACGTATGAGACTAACCCTGTTACTCTCATAAACCATAAAGTATGTTAGATTGGTGAGTAGTTTATGAAAAAGAATCAGATTCTAATGACAGAAATTTATCAATGACAACCCCAGTGGCTCTTTCACTCATCACAGGATATAACATGCTATGTCTTTCAGCTTCTTCCTAGAGTGAATTGTTTGACTTTGGTGACAGAGAGAAGGTAGATTTTTGGACTGGGCTGAGAAACTATATTGTAAGGCATTGTTACTCAAAGTATGGTGCTAGATTGGGGCTAGTCCAAGGAGATGGTACAGAAATGGAAAAATAAGGGTCTAGAAATTTTTAAGCAATTTGACAATTTTTATATTTGTCGAATCTACTAAAAGAATTGGGGCTTATATTTTATATGCTTAGAACTTTTTAATTTTATTTTTCTAGTAATTCCTTTTTTCTGTTTTTCACAAAAGTATGTCTATGACAGATTGGAAATAAAAATCCTGATCTTTCACTACAGATGGTCGAAAAGCATTTGGTCTCGGATAAGATTTTTAAATGTTGATTTATGTCCCTTTGCCCCAAACTTAACATTAAGTATTAAACTTTCAGTGAAAGAGAGGACGACATCCTTTATAATTCCAGTACCCTAAGAAAACAGCTTGGTGGCACTGGATGATTAATAAGCTCAGGGCTGGATAGTGGAACCTGCAGTAGAGAGACATTCTGTGCTTCCTGTCAAGGCCAGGTCCATATGCTCTACTGACCACGGAATGGAATTGGTGTCAACATTCTCATTTGAAAATTAGCAAGTCCAAGCAGGATTCCTGCCTGAATGGAGGTGAATTATTGGGAATTTAAAATTGAGATTTTAAAAACTTGGGGCTGGATTTTAGGTGGAGAAAAGGGAAGAAGAGGGAAAACTGGGTCGTGTACTTTGTGGTACTTTTGAAGGGTATGTAAGATAATTAGGAACTTTGGAGCACATGGGACGTTATGGAAGCTTTGATGACAAAGCAGAGGTAGAAATAGGGAGCGTCAAAGACAGCTTTCATTTACTTCTCAGTTTTACCTAGGATGTCGTAGTGCTACTAAAAATCATGAGGCATGCCTCTTTGATATGTATTTTATTCATTGCTGATACCCAGACAAGCAATCAGAAGATAAAGCTGAGATTAATGTGTTACATAACTTTGGGTCATAAAAACGCACATAAGTCATAGAAATAGAGGTTTAGAGTTAGAAGGTCATATAATTCACCTTGTTCCAGATATTGCTTCTATTATATTAAGGCTGCTTACAATGCATTAACTTTTTTGCAGCCACTATATGGGCATTGCTTATGAGGTTGGGGTGTGCTGGAAAGGAAATGTCCTTCAGTATAGCATTTAATAAGCAGAGGTCCCACATCAAGGTTGAGTTAGGATGAGATTTACCCAGATGATTGTCTAAGACTTTGCTGAGCTTGGGAGAGATGGGAGGCTGATCAGGTAGAAAGCTGAAGGTTGGGGATTAGATAAGAGCTTTCTAATTGCTGTGCTGTGACACACTGCTGTGTCATGAACAGGCTACAGGTGGGCTCAATGTACTAATGGTCATAATTCTTTAGCAGTGTTTTGTACAATGATTCAGAAAGTTATGATCATTGAAATGAACAATATTTGAAGGGTTCCTTATATAAACTCCCTAAATTCATTAGTTTTTGAACCAAAAAGCTTTAGTTTAGGTGTAGTGCCTGTGGCCAGGAAATTTTCTGTAGTAGCCACTCATGACACCTACCCCAATCTTGGACTTTAAAGCATCCAGGTATGTCTGATTACACACTTGTGATGTATCTATTGTCAGTTTTTTTTTTTTACATTTTAGAAATTATGACAAAATATACATAACTTAAAATGTAACCATTTTTATAATTAAAAATTTGAAATACAACTTTAATTGTGATAAAAACACATCAAAATTTATTGTTACCATTTTTAAGTACAGTAGAGCCTATGTAAGTTGATCATCTAAGAGACTATAACAAACTTAGTTGACATTTGGAGGTGATCAGCATAAGAAACTGGGCCTCCTGGCTGGGCGCAGTGGCTCATGCCTGTAATCCTATCACTCTGGAAGGCCAAAGTGCTAGGACCTCATGAGTTCAAGACTAGCCTGAGCAAAAGCCAGACCCAGTCTCTACTAAAAATTGAAAAATTTAGGCAAAAGAATCACTGGAGCCCATGAGTTGGAGGTTTCTGTGAGCTGTGATGCCATTACACTCAACCCAGGGTGACAGCTTGAGATTCTGTCTCAAAAAAAAAAAAGAAAAGAAAAGAAAAAGAAACTAGACCTGTACAGATACATACATGTGGTGCAAGTCTGGTCTATGAACGTTAGGTTAACTTAAGGAGGTGGCAAATGTGGGGCAGTGGTCAACAATGGAGATTCTACTATGTTCAGCAGCATTAACTACATTCACATTGTTCTGCAGCCCTCACCAACCATCCTTCTCCACACCTTTTCCTCTTCCCATGGAAACTCTGTACCCATGAAACAACCACTCCCTCTGTGTTCATTTTCCCTGCAGTCCTGGCAACTGCTGTTTTAGTATCTATGAATTTGATTACTCTTGGTACTTCATATAAATGGAATCATATAATATTTCTCCTTTTGTGACTGGCTTATTTCACTTAGCATAATATTCTCAAGGTTCATTCATGCCATAGCATGTGTTAGAATTTCCTTCCTTTTTAAGACTGAATAATATTTTTTTGTGTATGTATGCCACATTTTCTTTATCCATTCATCTGCTGATGAATATTTGGGTTGCTTCCATATTTTAAAATTTTATTGTATAATACATGTAAAATAATGTAAAATATTCATATTTTATTTCAATTTAGTTTCCTATTTTTATAATTTTGCTGACTTAGAACACATGTATGATTACTTTTATTATTTTTGCTACCTTTTTTTTTGGGGGGGGGACAGAGTCTTACTTTGTCACCCTTGGTAGAGTGCCGTGGTGTCATAGCACACAGCAATCTCAAACTCTTGGGCTCAAGCAGTCTTCTTGCCTCAGCCTCTCTGATAGCTGGAACTACAGGCACCTGCCACAATGCCTGGCTATTTTTAGAGATGGGGTCTTACTCTAGCTCAGGCTGGTTTCCAACTCCTGAGTTAAGGCATTCCACTGGCCTCATCCTCCCAGAGTGCTGGGATAACAGGTTTTTGTTACCATTTTCTGGTATTAGGTGTTGCTAACTGAAACACTGATTTTGCTACTTCTTTGATTAACTTATTTACTGTACTTACATAGTTTTTGCTTTTGGTGTTAACAGTTATCCAGAGTTAATAGAGTTAATTCTTGATAGAATTCCATAGTGAAGTATTTGTTTTTGGAAAATAAAAAATATATTTATTTCTAAAGAGATCAAGTAATAACTGAATGAAATTTAATTAAGTTGATTCATTAAAAACCTTTTCACTTCAGAAAATAAGTTAATAAAAATATTTTTAATCACTTGAGTATACATGTTTTCTAATATTCAAAGTTTAAATGTTTGAAGTAAATAAAAATCAACAATTGTTTGAATTTTGATGAAATTTGTTTTGAGACAGGATTGTACTGTCACCCCAGGCTTGGATGTAGTGGCATCATCATAGTTCATTTCAACCTCAACTCATGGGCTTACGTGATCCTCCTGCCTCCCCCACTAGAATAGCTGAGACCACAGGTGCCCACCACCAGGCCTGGCTAATTGTTCTATTTTTTGTAGAGGTGGGGTCTCATGCTTGCTCAGGTTGGGTTAAATTTATTTTTAAAAAGTTTTTGTTTTTTAAACATTTTTGTTTTTTGGGGAGGGCCAAATGACCCTTTGTGTTTTTTAACTAGCTGGGCATCCATGGCTCCACAGTTGGTATCATCTAAGATGTCATGGAGGTGGTGGCCATCAATATTGCAGCCCACTGACTGGGCAGTCTCCAGGATCTCTTTAACCATTCCAGAGAGTTCTCAGGCTAAAGATTGGTGTTGCATCTGTCTGGCAATGCTGACAATCTCATCAAAAATGATATTTCTATAGTGTTTAATAGTGTTCTGTTTCTTTTTGTCTCTTGGTGGTACTTTGAAGGCTTTGATGATGAGGGCAGAGGCAAAAGGTGCCACATCACTTTGGGCCTGTCTGTTTTGAGTAGTTAGTTTCACTGTAATCCTCAGACCCCCTTCTGATTCTGGTAACTTTGGCAGTAACCAAGGTAATCACCAATCCTTATCATCACCAATCCTTTTTGGAGATAGACTCAGAGCCCAATTTTGGGGGCCAGGGCAGACTTGGCACTGACTTTGCCATCTGTGCAACTTTGATCTGCTTGGGGTCAAACTTAGGCAGTATGGTGGAGGTGGCTGGTGTCGGAAAAACTCAGATTTGAGAGGACAGAGGAAAGTTGCACCTGGGGCCCCCTCCAAGATGAAAGCCCCAAAGTTTTATAACGTGTTAATGAATGCAGAGGATTCTCCATTTCTGTAGATTTCATGTAATTGAAAAACCTATAAGCCCCATTAGTTCCTAATATTTAAAAAAGATATAATTTTTATAGTGTACTTTTCAATCTTATTAGATAACTTTTCATTAAAGCTAGAAATTCATCATATTCATAAGAAAAATACAATATTAAAAAAGTTAAAGTCACTAGTTAGGTGGTGAAATGACAAGCATCTCAAATTTGGATGTATGTGCCCAGTATCCTTTTTTTTCTGAGCCTGTCTTACTAGCAGGGAGCAGTTGTGAGATGGAGACAAGGCGCCAAGCACACTACACTGGCACCTCCCTGCAGACACTCCTCAGTAAAAGATACGAACGTCTTAGAGTTCTGCAGAGCTCTTTTTGAGATTGGTTCTAACGATCTTAGATTAAGCCAGATAAACCTGTTACCAGATCATGCCATTGAAAGCTGAAGCCAAAGTGCCTCTAAAGAGGATAGAAACCCTCATTTTTACCTCTCAGTGTGGATATTGTTTGAGGCCAGTAAAGAAAAGGAGTGGTAAAGGTGAAACTCTCAAATCAGACTAGTAAGTGTACTGGCATTGTGTCAGGTGTAGTGAAGACAACATTGATACATTTTATTAAACGAAATAGGTTTCACTTTGATTGACGAATCTACTAAATGCATTGAAACTGCTAAATGCAGTATAAGTTAGAATTTCTCAAGAAAATTGCTGGGAAGAATACAGTGCTCTCTAAAGAAGTCCCAAAATGAATGATTGGAGGTGAGCTATTGAAGGTGGTAAACTCATGCTTTGAAACAAAAGTGGTATGGAAACAGGCCTGAATGTGTATACTGATGTTGTGACAGGAAGGTGTAACGGCTTCACATCAAGAGTACTGTGAAAACACTGAGATGCAAGTGGTGCGATGTTTCACTCGCAAAGATACTCTTGTGGAATAGTTCCACACTCTGCTGTACGGTCAAATACGGATGAAGCTGATTGACTCACAGCCTGAAGCTGTGTTGAGCTTTATGGGATGTAGTGGAAGATAACTTTCTACTGCTTCCCAAAGTGCAATAGTTGTCCAAGGAAGAGGTTAGGCAAAAGTTTATGAACTAGAAGGAGAACTAGAACTTTTTTAGTAAGTCTTAACTTTTTGGTAAGAAGATTTGTTAAAAGGTAGTTATTGGGTTAAAATTAGTTTAATTGAATAAGTAAACCTAATAGAAATAATGTTTTTATATTCACTGGTAACGTTTATGTATTTAAGGTAAAAATTCAACCTTGGAAATGTGAGGTTAAAATGACGGCAATGGTGTTTAGTCTGTGTCACAGTTTGAATAGTAAAGAATGATTATTAAGACAGGTAGAACAACATCTTGTCAACTTAAAGAAAACCTTCATTATTGAATTGAAATGTATAATTTTAATCATATTCATAATTTATTCATATTATCATAAGAAATTTTTACATTACTTTTGTCCATGAATGTAAAGGAAAGTCTATTTGATGTACTGAATGACGGCACTTTTGAAGTACAATTTAGATGTGAATTATCCAAATTCTGGTTAATGCTGAGAAAGGCATTTCTATCATCTGGAGAAAAGTGACCAATATTCTCTATAGTGACAGAAAGTAGATTAGTGCTTACCTAGGGCAGGGGTGGGAATGGGGATTGGCTTTAATAATTATATACAATATAAAGAAAATGTATTTAAGTTTTTTCTACAAAGTTCCATATATGCATCACCAATTTCCTCTAGTTTACCCTGTTATGATCTTCAGTGTGTGCTGTGATGTGAAAAGGGTTAAGAAGCACTCGACTGAAAGGTTTGACGAGCTGGAAGGCTCCGGCAAGTATGTCAACTATGACAGACCTTAAGTTCAGCAGCTAGGAGATTTCAGAGAATGAAGTATAAAAAGCAAGGGTGGAGAGAGAGAGAAATATTTCAGGAAATGAATATAGAAGCTGGGCATATATGATGTGCAGGCTGTAGGGCACGAGGGGCCGCAGGAGTTGGGTGGATGGGTGTAGGAGGGTCAGTCTGAGTGGGACCAAGCCAATAGCTGTGCAGAAGGAGAAATAGATTATCCTCACTCTCTATAACTCACTCATGGGATTGATTAAAATAAGTTGACTCTTGAAACTATTTTTTGGAATAAAACACTCATTAGCAATAACTTTGTATCATGCTCTGTTTTTTTTCTTTTAGAAACCAGGGTCTTGCTCTGTCATTCAGGCTGGGGAGCAGTGGCACAGTCATAGCTGACTACAACCTTGATCTCCTCGGCTCAAGCAGTCCTCCTGCCTCAGCCTCCAGAGTAGCTAGTGCTACAGGTGTGCACCACCAAGCCTGGTGAATTTTTAGTTTTTAATTTTTTGTAGAGATGAAGTCTCACCATATTGTTCAGGCTGGTGTTGAACTCCTGGCCTCAAGCCATCCTCCCGTCTCAGCCTCCTAAACTGCTGAGATTATGGGTGTGAGCCATTGTGCCTGGCTGGCTATACTAGGATCTATTCTAAATGTTTTGCATGTATTACCTGAGTTTATTTTCATACTGACTGATAATAGTACCCATTATAATTTACATTTTACAGATGAGGAAACTGAGGTCACACTTATTTGTGGTAGCGCTGGGGTTTGAACTCATGCAGTTTAACCTTATAGTGTGTGTCTTTGACTCTGTGCTATACTCAATGCAGACTTCGTATGACCTGGGGCTTCCTCTGGGTAGGTTGCTACAGGAGGGTCTCCTCATGGACTACAGATGGTTGGATATTGGTGGGCTCCATTTCAGTTGTTTGTTTGGGAAAATTGAAGAATATAGTCTGATCTTAAAATGCTCTGACAGAACAATTATTCTGCAGCAGACTGTCATCTGTGTAGCTGTGCTTTAGAATATGGAAGCCACTAGCCACATGTGGCTATTCAAATTGAAACTGAAATTAAGTAAAATTAAAACAAAAATTGGTTCTCTACTTGGATTTGTCACATTTCAAGCAGCTACTGACTTCCCTTTAGATGGCACAAAGAATATTTCAATCATTGCGAATGGTTTTATTGGATAACACCATTCCACTTTTCCAAGTCTGCTCTATCATAGGTGAGAGTTCATTTTCTATTGGCTTCTAAATCTTCAAGTTGGCTTACTTCTCATTGGTCCTACTGATCTTTCCTTCTTCTTATTAAGAAGGTAGTGAGTGATATAGGAAGATAATAGGTTTGGGGTGGTGATTAGTTGCTGGTTCATATCAGGTGTGTTTTCTGTGGTACTGTTAACCATGCTCTTCTCACCTCTTCTGTGCCTGCAAGTGTAACCATTACAAACTGAGTTCTAAAGAATCACTACATGATAGCCTGTCACACCTTGGCTTTTATTGAACTCTGAAAGCATCTTTAGCTCTTGTGTCTGAAAATTGTACACTACTGTTTAGCAAGAGCTCCTGTATTTGTGTAGATGGATTTTTTTAGCTTAAATTTAGGACTTTATTTTTTTTTCACATTATCATCTCATCTCGTTTTTTGCCTATTGCAACTGTTTTCTTTTAAAAAAAAAATTAAGTCTTAATTTAATCACCTGTCAAACCATTATTATTGTTTTAGTCAGATTTTATAAACATACCTTTGCAGATTGGCTGGAAATAAGTCATGTCAAACTAACCTCTTATTTTTTTTGAGAGCATTACCAGACTGGCAGGCTGCTGTAAACAGGAGTGTCCAACCATTCTTCGTTTCTGCGAGAATAGGTTCACAAACATTATGAAGGCTGATTACAAAAACAAAAACAAAAACTATGCATACTTTTCATGATACCCGACACTACAGATAAGCAGAAAGTCCTCATAAAATCAGCATGCAGCTGTCAGGCCTCAAGTTGGACACCCCTGCAAGTAGGGAGTTTGATCGCAACCAGATCATTTAGAGTGCTTTCAGAGGGGGCCAGCCATGTGAGTAAGAACTCCAGAAATCACATCAAATTTGAAGAAACTGACAGTATTTAATTTGGAGAAAAATAGACTCTTAGATAGTCTAAAGGACTATGACTGAGTAGTGTTGATCAGAAGGAAAATTTATTGTATTGAGAGAAAAGTTAACAAGGTTGGTTATGAAAAATATAATGTGTGAAGTGTATGTAGGGGAACACACATAAGTTATCAAGACCTTTGAGCAACATCACAAAAGAAGGGATAACTGTAGGATATTACCATTCTTGTGACCACAAAGGTGAAATGAGCCAAAAAAACACAGTGGGAATTAAACGAAGTAGGGTTAAGTTTTCATTAAAGGCTATGCCTGCGTTCACCACTCCTGGTTGCCTTGGCAACGGGGCTCCCTTGCATGCTAATGACATTATAATGAGAAAAAACACATGCAAATGCAGTAAATAGTAATTAGAGGCAGAGGCATACATGGAGTAGTGTGCTCCATCTTGGGAAGGTCTGAGAAGAGCTGGTGAAGGGTTTGCACTGAAGACAAAGAAAGAGGTGGTGAGAGGAGGACATCAAGGTGTGCGTAAAGGGTGGAGTCTGCCTAAATCACGCTCTAGCTGCTGTGTCCTGTTCATACTTGTTGTTTCTGCAACAGAATTCAGTCCGTCAGAAGTCATGCAGTTGTTCGTCCACATTGTCTGGACTATTTTACCTGTTGGCAGCACCAGATGGAAAGAATCTTCCGTGTCCTTTGGCTTAGGTTTGGCGCAACTGTAGCTGCCAGCCGCCTGGAGTGTTCTCTTTGCCCACACTGGGCAGGGCTGGGCCTGCCCAGACAAGGTAGTGGGACCAGGGATTGTGGCCAAAAGTCTGTCTTCATGAAGAGAGAGAAGACTTAATTCTATGTTGCTTCAGATGAGACGAGCAGGACCAGTTGGGGACTCTGGCTGATAGAAAGTGTAACCAACTAGTAATACATACTGCTTGTCCAGTGGGTTACGCTGGGGGACTACTACTCTCAAATGTGATCAATGGGGATTTTTATTTACCTGATTTGTTAGACTCAGAGACTCTGAATTCATTTCACTCTCTTCTTTTTCTTTTCAGTCTTTTCCATTTTTATTGCTACAGGTCTGTCTGTGTGTTTTTCTTGGCAATGGCTAGAGAAGATTGTATTGCCTCCTTCACGATATTCCTTCAAGCTCATTAGAATGATCTTTTTGGTGTCTGTTATAACATAGGTCATTGACTAAGACTTGCCAGGGATAGCTATTGAGATCCATAAACTTTTACTATTCTTTTTTTCTCCTCTAAATTGAAAAAAAAAGTTAAAATTTTCGCAAAGAAAGCACATACAGTTTTGTAAAAAATTTGCATAAGTATATTATTAAAAATCCAGGTAATATAGAAATATATATGGTAAAATGTTTAAGTACCTCACCTTTCACTCTGTCTACCAACTTCCAATCCCAAACTTCTCTTCAGAGATAAGTAACATTAGCAGTTTGGGAATTTAACTTCAAAACCTCTTTCTGTGCAATTTTACATGTTGTTGTTATAGATTATAGTACACACCATTAGGATATTTTTAATGGGTAACACTTACTAATTTTTATGTGCCAGACACTATTCACACCTTTTTGTATATTAATTCATCTAGTCCTAAGAACCTCTCTTTGAGGGATTTTATAGAAAGGGAAAGGAAGGCCAAGAGAAGTTTAGAAATTTGTCCAAAGTGGCATGCCAAATTTATATGCCAGGAAATCTGCTTTGGAGGGAGCTCATGCTTTCTCTCACCACACTACCCTGCCTGCTTTTGGGGTAACATATACATGTATGTTTTCTTTTTCCATGTATTTGGAATCAATCCTTCTATATGATTATTCTTCAAGCAGTTTTTTTCTTCATTTAATATTTCAGAAGTCATTCTCTATCAGTACCTTTCTTCTGCCAGCTTTTAAGAATTGTTGCATTTTATTCCCTTTTTCAGATGCATTTTATTCCCTTTTTCATAATATAACCATTCTCCAATTGAAGGGTATTTCATTTGCTATTACAAATGATACTTTAATAAATATCCATGAAATACAGTTACAATGTATAGATATATATTTATGTAGAATAGATAGTTCAAAATAGAATTGCTGAGTGAGAAAGTATGTTTCCTTTACATTTTAATAGATAGTGTGGAATTGGCACAGTTATCCCTCCCTTCTTGAAACACTCTTTGCGTGGCAATTGGGACGCTGCCCTCTTAGTTTCCTCTTGTCTCAATGGCTGTTCTTTTTTGGATTCCTATGCTTGTTCCTCCTTGTATTTCAACTGCTAAATTATTGGGATGCCCCATGGCTCAGTGAACCTCTCTTCTCTAATTAGAGTCATGCTGGAGAGGATCTTACCCAGATCTTTTGCTGTAAATACTATATACACACTGATGGCCCTTGAGTTTTCATTTTTAATGCCTATCGTGTTCCTGAATGTCAGGTGACCTAATTGACCCTCCATTTGAATGTCTACTAGCTGTTGCAAATTTCTCTCACTTTGACTATCCACTCCCCAAACTGCTTCTTTCACATATTTCTCTATCTCAGGAATTTTTAGGTTCTAATTGCTCAGGTCAAAAACCTTATATTGCCCTTGACCTGTCTCTTTCTCTTAAATCCCACGTGTGATCCATTAGTAAATCCTAATTCTAGAGGGCATGGTGTAAGATGGAGAAGATAAACAACAAATCAATATTAGAGCAAGTGGTTTTAAGTACAACAAAAATTAATCAGGGAATTGACAGTGATCCTCTTACACCCTGCCTCTCTTCAAATTCTATCCATAATAACTATTTCTTACCACCTTTACTGTACCACCTTAGCCCGGGCTGCCATCCTTTTTCACCTGACTTATTGAAATAGTTTCCTAATTAATGTCCATTTAGAACCTGGTCTCCAAATAGCAACTAGAGTAATCCTTTTAAAATATGACTTCAGTGCTCGCTTTGGTAGTGTATATACTAAAATTGGAACAATACAGAGAAGAATAGCATGGCCCCTGCACAAGGATGACACGCAAATTCATAAAATTTGAGTTCAGTCATGTAATACTTTTTCTAAAAGCCCTCCAGTGACTTTTTATTTTAGTCTGACTAAAATCCAAAGCTTTAGAACATGGCTTCCAAGGTCTTAAATGGTTCCTGCCTCCTTTCTTCTCTAATCGTTCTTCTTCTGCTTCTTTACCCTGTTCCAGCCATACTGATATCCCTGCTGTGTCCTGGGGCCGTGGCCCTTCCCAGCACCTAATGCGTTCTTCCCCTAGATAGCTTTCTGACTTCGTCCCTCACTTTCTTCAGGTCTTTGCTCAGATGGCACCTTATCAGTGAGAGCCCACCTGCCCACCCTACATGAAATAGCATCGTCCCAACATGATCACTGTCAAGTCCCTGATTAATTTTTGTTGTACTTAAAACCACTTGCTCTAATATTTAATTATTTGTTGTTTATCTTCTCCATCTTACACCCTGCTCTCTAGAATGTAAGCTTTGTGAGGGCATGAACTTTTGTCTGTTTTGTTTACTGGTGTATTCCTAGGACCTTGGACAGAATGTTGCATGAAATAGGTGTTCAATAATAATGAATGAATGAATGAGAAAATGGACATTTTCCTTCAAACAGTACCTATTTGTACTCCTATCAAGAAGTATACAAAATTCCCGTTTTCTCATATGCTGTACAAAATTGGATATTACTGGTCTTTTTACTCTTTTCATTCTAAATAATACAAAATGATATATTGTTTAAATTTGCTTTTCTTCCTTACTACTGATATTGAGCATTTTTGTATGATTATTGGTCATTGGTATTTCTTCTAGAAATTTCTTGTTTATGTCTTTTGTTTTGCGGTGAATTTTCAAAATATTGATTTTTAAGAGTAATATGTATTATGACCATAGCACTTCATTTTCTATATGCTTTGCGATTTTTTTCTCCAGTTTTTAATTTGTAGTGAATCTGCCAGTCTTTTGCTTTATGGCTCTGGAATGGTGTTTTGCTTCAGATATCCTTCTTCACTTCCAAATTATGAAAATACTCTCTTGTATGAGGTATGATAATTAAGTTCATGAAATGGACACTGTGTGCTTACATTGACACCCTGTGCAAACAACTCAGTAAGGTTTCATAACCTTGGTATATCAGTATCTCACAGCTGTGTTCATGTTGATATGTGGCAGTGTCTTGTTGAGTGAAGTTCATTATTGCTATTGCACGTTTTTGTGTGCTATTGCAAGAATGTCAGAGCTTGAATTAGAGCAACAAAGAAATATTCAATTTCTTGTTAAACTTTGCAAGAGTAGAAGTGAAGTCATGGACATGTTAATTCAAGTTTATCGGGATAATGCCATGAAGAAAATGGCAGTGTACCAATGAAGTAAACATTTTTCTGAGAGGAGAGAAAGTGTTGCTGATGAGAGGTCAGCTGGTAATGAGCAGAACTGATGAAAACATTGCCAAAATCATCTAATTGTGTGTCAAAATTGTCAGCTGACTGTGAAAAGCATAGCAGACCAAATAAAACTCCATAGAGAAACAGGAAAATCTTAACTGAAAATCTTGACATGAGAAAGGTGTGGCTCTTGCGTCACAATAATGCGCCAGCTAACATGGCACTGTCTGTGAGGGAGATTTTTGGTCAGGAAACAAACCCCTTCCCTATTCATCTGATCTGGCCCCCAATGACTTATTTTTACCCTATAGAAAATAATTTAGAAAGGAAGACATTTTGGCTTAGTTCCCATAGCTCAGAGGTTAGGGAGCTGGCCACCTGCACCAGGGCTGGTGGGTTCAAACCCAGCCAGGGACTGCCAAGTAACAATGACAACAATGACAACAACAACAAAAAAATAGTGGGGTGTTGTGGCAGGCGCCTGTAGTCCCAGCTATTTGGGAGGCTGAGACAAGAGAATAGCTTAAGCCCAAGAGTTGGAGGTTGCTGTGAGCTGTGATGCCACGGCACTCTACCCAGGGCGACAGCTTGAGACTGTGTTTCAAAAAAAAAAAAAAAAAAAAAACGAAGACATTTTGACAACATTGAAGACATCAAGGGTAATATGATGACAAATCTGGTGGCCATTCCAGAAAAAGAGTCCTAAAATTGCTTTAAAGGGGGTAATAGGCACTGGTGTTGGTCTGTAGCTTCTTAGGGGGAGTACTTTGAAGGGGACTGTAGTGGTATATTGAACAGTGAGATATATAGAACTTTTTCTAGGATGAGTTCATGAACTTAATTGTCAGACCTGTATTTTCCCCTAGACCTTGATTATTTTATTTTTTATATGTAGGGCTATAATCCATCTGAAATTTATTTTGAGAAATTGCATGATATGGTAACTTATGTGTTTTGTTGAATGGTGAGCCGGTAGATTTCATGTTGATTACTGACTCACCTGTTCTTCCATCTCTGATTCAGTATTCCTAATGCATTATATGTATATTAAATTCTGATATTTAAATGGGTCTATATAAATGGGCCTAGAACCCTGATCTAGTTTCCTCTCTATCACAATGACATAAGTTTTAAGTGTGTCATTAATGTTCTTTGACTGATTTTGATATCTGATAATTATAACCATCATTTTTTCTTAATTGTATGTATTCCTGTACATTTTCTTTTTCAGATAAATTTTAGAATTATTTTATAATAAAAATCTTGGAATGTTTTTCATGTCCTACAGTAAAGTTGTACAGTTTTCTTATATAATGACAGGTTTTTTTCTGGATATTTGACAACTTTTGTTCTTATTGGGCATGGCATATATTACCTTTATAATTTTAATTTATTACTGTTAAAATTATAAAATCCATTGATTTTAATATGTTGATCTTTTCCTAGCTACTCTCTGGAACTCTTACTTTATTAATTTTTTAGTTTAGTCTTTTAGATTATTTAGGTAAACAATTAGATCATCTACAATTTTATCTGTTCTAACATCTATAACTTAATTTACTTTTCATCTCTAATCGTATTCTAGTATAACGTTGACTTATAGTCATGATAGCATTCTATTCTATTTTTCTTTCCTTTAATGGAAATATTTATAACATTTAATCATGTTTTTATTAGATTCTTTATCAAATTAAGAGAAATGCCTTATAATTATAGTTTTTTCCAGAGCTTTTAAAAACCATTGGGATTGAATATTGAATTTCATTGAATGTTTTTCAAACATCTATCAATGTAATCATATAGCTTCCCCTTTTGATTTATTAATATAGAGATTATGTTGAAAGATTTTCTAATGTTCAACCATTCTTATATTATAATGTTTTTGTTATAAATCTTACTTGGCAAGATTACACATTTTGCATTAATATACTTCTAGGTTTAATTCAATATTATCTCATTTTAGACTATTTGCTACATTTCTCTCATTCTTAAATATAGTTTTTATTTTTCTTTCTTTTTAGTTTTTAGTTATGTTCTTAAATTACTTTTGATTGGGGGACCCAAGCGGAAGTCACAGACTGCGGTAAGTTAGAATTGGGCTATTGGCTGAAGATTTTTTCCCCTGGTGATTCAAGGAGAGATTTACATTTTGACTTTTTTTTTGTTAACCATGGCTTTTGTTCACAAATTGCTGACTAGCACTTATATTCTCAGAAAATGCCCAAAGCCAAATATTGGCTTGCATCCTTTTTTGGGTATTCACTTTGCAGACTATTGTTCCAATAGTCTTCAGAAACCAGGGGCCGCTCCTGGCAAAGCCTCCTCACAGAGGAAGACTCAAGGGGGGTTGTAAGAACATCACCAGCAAGAAGTTGCCTTGGATACAACTTCTCCTGAGGAGAAGCCAGAAGTTAGTTTTGATAAAGCAATTAGAAATGAAATAAAGGACCATTTTATACGTTTGAAGGATGAACTTGTGAATCACTGGATAGGGCCAGAAGGCCACCCTCTGCATGAGGTCTTGTTGGAACAAGCCAGGGTTGTCTGGCAGTTCCGTGGGAAAGAAGATTTAAATAAGTAGATAGTGACTTCTGATAAGACAATTGGAGGCAGAAGTGAAGTATTCTTAAAAATGGGCAAGAGTAACCAACGTGCACTGCTCTATGGAACTCTGAGTTCTGAGGGACCTCATGATGGAGATAGTAGCCAAAGTGGATACTGTGCAATGATATCCAGGATACCAAGGGGCTCTTCTGAGAGGAAGAAGTCTTATGATTGGTCCCAGTTTAACACTTTGTATCTCCGGGTCTGTGGGGATGGTCGACCATGGATGGTGAAAATCAAGGAGGACTCACTCAGATTTTATACAGAGGCAGAATCAGATGTATAGTTACTTCTTGTTCACCCGTGGGGGTCCCAACTGGCAGGAGGTCAAGGTTCCTTTTTCCAAATTTTTCTTCTCAAATCAAGGAAGAATCCGGGATGGTCAGTCTCAGCTTCTGCTTGACAAGATCTCTTTTATAGGATTTACCTTGGCTGATAAAGTGGATGGTTCATTCTTCATGGAAATTGATTTTATTGGAGTGTTTACTGATCCAGCCCACATGGAAGAGTTTGCCTATGAAAATTCTCCAGAGATTAGCCCAAGACTTCAATTAAATAACATGTAGTAGTTTTGTATTACTAAACTAACAGTAATAGCATCTTCAGTGATACAGACAAAATAAAATATTTCTTTAATGGAAAAA